>VUQR01001945.1:7727-21446 GCA_015108515.1 Hemichromis elongatus | reverse complement strand
TGGAGGGGGGGGGGTTAAAAAAAAAAAAAAAAAAAAAGAATAACATGGTGATGGGAAAATAGACACAAGCACACAACATCATGACAGGTTTCTTAAAAACAAGGACACTACACACATGGATAAATTTGCCTTTTTTCTAAAGTTCAATACACTCCAGCTATTTACGGTTTTAATGGGCTGTTTTCAGCATTATAATTAGGTCCATTTTTTGCTCAGGTAAGAAGGAAAAGGGTACACTCTTTTTTACTTTTAAGACTCTTAAATATCAGCATAATGGAGGCCTTCAAAAAGGAACCCATCCTCTATAATATTTTCACTGAAACCAAAGCCTGTTATTCACCAGTCATCATAGCCAAAAAAGAAATCGAGAGCACAAGTGTCCCAATCGTGTATGGAACATTTTAGCCAGGAGTGTGTTTGAGGATGTTCTTTGTTCCTTGGAAATTCACTTAAAGGCAAAAGAAAAGAAGAAAGGTACGTAAGCGCACTTTGCTGTTAATGCACATGAGTTAAAAAAAATCCTACCTATAAGTAACTTCAGCCAGCAGCACATTTGAGAGTGATTTATTGAGAGCTGATGCTGAAAGGATAAATGGAGTGTCTGTTGGCACTGCTGCCCTGTGCTGTGATGCTTTGCTGTCATGTATGACCCAATGCTGACAGTGCTTTTAACCACATTAACCACAGGATAAAAGAAAATGTTAATATGTAAACTGCAGATAAATGTATCCACAGCAAACAGAAATGATCAGTACATAAAACAAGAAAAAAGACAGATTTTTTTTTAAACTAATGAATTTTAAAGGCAACAGTTATTTCAACACTAAAAGACATGAAACTTTAAGCTGTAGTTGAAAAAAAAATGGCTCAAACATGACATAAAAGCTACAGAAAAAAAAAAAAATAGAATGGTTGATTCAATGTGACATTGTTGGCAACACACCTCTAATTTCACAGCCAACTGCTGTCTAAACTTATGCACAATGTTTCTGTTTCTTACCGAGTATTACACGGTGTCTGTTTGGTAAAAAACAAACGAAAAACTACAAGCAGTGGCTGCTTTGTTTCGCTTTTAGTGCCTGCCAGTCACTCAGTGTTTAAATATATTGTATTTCATTTATCTACCTAAACTGAAGATTGAGAGGATGTATGTGCATCCTCTGTTGGCACCAAGCAGATGCTTAGTCTGAACAAAAAAAGTTTCAATTTCTTGTTTTAAAGTTGGTTATTTGCTCGAGCCACAATGGCCATTTCCCAGTTTCTAGTCTAAGATAAACTAACTGCCTGCAGCTTCATATTTACCAAACAGACACGAGAGCGATATCAGTCACAGCTCAATGTTCACAAATTCGTAACTGGTAATAATAGTAAGCTACTCTGTTACCAAAATATTAAATGCTGGTTAAAATTCATCAACATGTTGATCCAGATCAATAAATATAGAGATTGCCAATAGAATTAAAATAAACTTTTAATCAATCGCAGTGGGCTATATAGAACAAATTAAAAAAATTAAAAGTGCTGCCAACCATGCTTACTGAGCTTACACAACAAGGCTGCCCTTTTCTAACAGCTCACAGCATCAACTATGGTGGTAACAAGTGGTGACAACGTGCAAAGCGGCATGTTTTGATTCAATCACGTCACTTTTGATAACACGGAATAAACCTCTGACATGTAAATGACTTCTGTCATCGCCTTTGTTGGTGGAGCTCTGGATTCTTCTTCCTGTACTTTCCAAGAGCTTGTAGACACATTCAAATGTACATACAAATATTTTAGATAAATATTAGATTCGCAAGGAAATCAGTTCCTTAGAAAGTAGACATTCCTCTACGCTTGTTTACGCTCTATGTAGTTGATGTGTTTTTTTAAGAATATAAATAGGCTATTTTTAAAAAATCTATTAAAAAAAAAAAAAAACTCACTGGGCAATAACATCTATATATTTTCACGTTAATACACACAAACACTAAAAAAAAAAAACCCAAACGAAACAAAAACATAAAAGCTTATGCGCCATTTTAGCTTTTTATACAGTGGTAAAACCTCAGAGGTAGAAAAAATATGAAAATCATTGAGAACTTGAACAAAACCAAACAAAGCACATAAGAGCTCCCACACTCTATAAACAGCTAAAAGGTGAAACTGCAGACACAACTGAGATAAAAGTCTTAAAAAATGGGTGACAAAAACAAACTGAAAACACACATCTTGGGTAAGTTCCTCCTTGGTGACGGTACAAACGTGGCCCAGTGGCAGCTATAGCTTTTTGCTAACCGAGAGATGCATGAGACGGGTTAGATACTGAACACAATGTGAGGGTCTGTTGCATGAAAAGAGAAGCTCAGTTACTGATTGGCTCTGGGTTCAAACAGCCGCAAGGCCACAAGGTAAAAACACATGACCTGAAACCATATTAGCTTTTCAATACTGCAGCAAGTTGATAAAATGCATGAATTTAGGTTAGATCAAATCACTTTTCAGGTTAATTTTCACCTCTGTATGTGTCAAATGTGTGAACACTGATATACATAGTATTTTTTTATTCACTGTGGTTTGATACTTTAGGACTTTTTTTTTCTTTAGATTTCATCACTCGTCAGAGGAATGATCAACCTTGTTTTTATGTCTTCTCCAGTCTGTTTGAAATCTCTCCATTCAATTATGCGGATGGTAGTATTACATGCAAGCCCAGACCTGGTCCTGTTTAATCACAACCAGCTGGTCTGCATCTGCCAAAACACGTTTACATGAGTCAAAGTGTTGCCGACCTGCGCTTTGTCTCGATCACAGACTGAAATGTACTGCAGATATGATACCACATGTCGCTGATTGGATTAGCGAGCGGGCCTGGTGCGCCGTGCTAATTAAGTGTCTGGGAAAAGGTGCGCTAACGATGCACGATTACCTTCACTTTGCAGACAACAAATGAAGTCAAGAAGGTATCAGCGGCCATGCTACCTATACACACGTCAAAAGAATCTAAAGATGAATCGTGGCTGTGGTCAGTGTTAAATAAAACCTGTCTGTTCTATTGCGTAAAATGTATAACTGCATTTGTGAAAATGTTAAAGAATTACATAAAACTCAAACCCTATTTTATCAGTACAATACAAAATTCAAAGTTGTATTGAATATCATTCTCATGTTATTCTTCACTTTTAAAAAATTTTTTTTTTTAGCAAAAGCTAACGAGAAGCTAATCAGCTAAACTCGGCACCAATTACTGTTAGCTTATTAAATACTGTTTAATCAAGAAATATTCGAAAGTTTTATTGCATATCTGTGTTATTTTTGAAATTTTTTCCTAAAATTTCTACTTTCAGGAAAAAACTTAACCAGCTAACTTTGAAATGCTATATAGGAGTATAGGCAGAACCTCTTCTGGCTGCCATGAGGTGAGAGTCACGGTACACCCTGAACAGGGAAGTAAATATTTATAATTGTGACTGAATGTCATCCTTGTTTTCCACTCTATTATTTTTTAAATGCCCACTTTTAGCCAAAAATAACCAGCTAACTTTAATCAGCAGTTGTTGCTAGCTTTAGCATACAGCATTCGCAAAAATGAAAAGACAGCGACAACCCCAATGTTGCTTTGTCATAAAATGACTACACCTAACAAAAGATTAATAAAACAAGATTTTATCATTAATTATTAATTACATTTTATAACATCTTGCCACACACAAAGCAAATTTCTGTTTGGTTCCTATAAATGTGTAAAGTACTGTATTGGATGTTGTATGTTAAGACCTAATCTGTAATCTGTCTTTATTACACTATAGTTTTCCCGCTCACAGAAATGAAAATAACATTGCTTTTCATTAGTCCTTCTCTTTTACATATTTTATTTATGCAGCATTCCTTTCACAAGGAAGTCCTTCCTGATCGCTTGCTATTAAAAATCTGGCCAGTCAGGGTTTTTACTAACACACAACAGTTTCTGAGAAGACATTCCTAGACTCATGTGGCTTTTCCGCATGTTTCTAATTCAAATTTTAGGGAAATGTCCAAACAACTCTTTTAACAGGAATCCTACCTGTGGACTAATGTTGTGGTTACTTGAACCCAGAGCATTGACTTTCCGTGTCAGTGTCCGTGACTGTGCTGTAGCTGCTGAAAGCATTTCGTACAATAGTGAGTGAGTGTTTAAGTCTCAGGGTCTGTGAGCATGCCAGTGTACAGAGGAGGATGTGTGCGTGACTGTGTATTTTTGGAGTGTGTGTAACGGTAGCTCCTCTACGTCCCTTTGGGTGGGGTCCATTTTAAGGCTGTGGGGTCAATGGTCTTTCCGTTACCACGTTTGGTCTCCTTGGCCTTCCAGTCATCAATAAGGTCCTTTAAAGGAAGAGGAAACCCCACCCCCCCAAAGGAACACTGGTTATTAAACAGAAACTGAGGCATAAACAACAACCAGCTGCTAGTTGGGAGAGAGTGGCTATTCCACTAAACAGAGACAACAGCATGGCTGTTTCATACCTGTCTCTTTAAAACCAGGTGCTTCCCCTTCCAATATTTAAGCATCTGGAGGGACTGCAGCGTGCTGACTATATCCACCGGGTTCACTGCAGTCTCCTGGCTGATCTCTGTGAACATAAAAGTGAGAAAAAACTTAGAAGGATGATTCAGCAGTAGCTTTCAAATAATTTCCCTATATTCATTACACCCATAAAAAACATTTTTTAAAAATTCATATTTAATTTTTTTTTCATTAACATATTCACTTCAAGTCTTTAGAAAGCTCAGATGTAACTATACAATCTGTGGCGCAGGGACACAGGAGCACAATGGGATGACTGAGAAGAGTCATTGTCATCAATCTATGTGAGCTGGAAACATTTTCCTAAATTCAAAACAACAAGACGACATTCTGAGTTCAAAAGAAAAAATACAAATAAAAGAGGACAAAAAGCCGCTCAGAAGTGAAGGAACAGAGTGTTATTACATGGTTGCTGTCTGACCCTGATGAAGATCCATTATTTGGTGCTTTTCGCTGCTTCTTTATTCTGTGTGTCAAACAGATCGCACTGAAGGACACTTGCAGTGAAGTCATCATTTATAAAAAAGCATATCCTATAAAATACTGGCAGTCTCAGTGCTTCCCTTGAACCTCCAATTAGATACACCTATAGTACCTAGCATTTTCAAAATCCTAGGTGATCCTCCTTCTCAACTTTTTGCATTCACAAGATTTTCATAAAAACTTGACCTCTGACCCCTGACCTTGAGGCTAAGGTCACTGAGATTCAAACCTGCCTGAGATTTTCAGTAGATACACCTAAGATATCAAACAGCCCCTCGTTCTCGAGTTAGCACTGAGGGGTAAAAACCAAACACAATATTGGACATTGAAGTGAATTTAGTTTAAACTTTTGAATACATAGCCTGACCATTATAGTTCTGTTAAATGATGATGGGTCAGGGATTCAGTGAAACCTTTAAAAACTGTAAATTGCTTCAAGTGCAAAGGACAGCACTTCCCTGCGACTGCTTCTTTGTAATTCTGCTGATTAAAACATGACGCACATGCACCGTGAACTAATACAAATGTAAGCTAGTAAACAGAGGTGTGAATAGCTGAAAATATTCCAGAATCCTTCATGTGTTTCATAAGGAAGGAAATACATGAAATATATGAGCTGGACTAGAACATGTTCTACTGAAAAGGAAAATGAACGTGGCATGTGTTTGAGGCCGCTGTCACTTAAAGCACTGCTGTGCCTTAATGCCTTACAAAGATGTGTGTGTGGCTGCACCGTTTTGTTTTTAATCACAGAGGCAGAAACAAGCAGCACAAAACAAAAGTGATGCACCATGGGAGCAGGGTGTTCCTCGCTTCCTCTGAGTCACCAGTTCTTTGGCAGAAAACCACAGGGGAAGCCTCGAGTGTGCCCACCTTCATTTATCACTAGTACATTCACTCAATATGGCTGCAGTGCTCTCTGATCCATTCACACAAGTGGCCACGCTTGAAAGCGTACATGCACATATACGCACAAATACACAGTTTCAGGAGGGGGACAGGTGGGAGGGCTTTCAGGCTCCTACCTGACATTACACTGTATTTTATAAGCTTTTCTTCTCATCTATAATTTGACCAGCAACAATAATAAAACAGAATCAGTAAGAAGTCAAATACTTTCTCCATCCAGCAATTGGAACTTTCTGACCTTTGATGGAAATCTCCTTGCCCTGAAAGTTGTTCAGGTAGCGCAGCAGCACCTCCTTCCAGTAACTTCGGTAGCTGATTAGTCCCAGGTCGGACAGGGGCCGCTCAGGTGAGCCCACCTTCTCTTCTACTTTGGACAACAGGTAACCTGGGAGGACAGACCGAGAGAGCAGTGCTTTGGAGGGGTACGCTCCCATCAAGCTCCTAAATCTGCTGTAACTGTGTAGTGCTGTGCAGAATCTCCAGCCAGTGTGTGAGGTCATTTAAATTTAGAAAAGAAAAATGGGTACAGATGAACAAACAGTCTGAGCTTGTGTACTCACTAAAGTCTATGAGCATCTTGCCGTAGCCTTGCCTCATGTACTGTGGCATGGTGAGGATGCAGGACACGTTGTAGTTCAGGAAGGAGTTTTTCTCCTGTGGAAGGAAAATAAACACATGAGGGTTTCAGGCTGAATCACGCAGAATTTTCAAAGCTCGTAGCAGGACTAACATTTTTGAGTGGGAGGCTGTAGCAGTATGAAAATGCATTCTCTCTGATCAGATTCCTTTGGCCCAACATCACAGAGAAGCTGACAAACTGTGTGGAACTTTATCAGAAACATAAAGTTCAGCTCGCGCTTCTCAGTAAAATATGTGAAGGATTAAATACGTGGACCTTACAGCTTAAAAGAACACAAGTACACGTGTTAGAGATTGAGTTTTAGTCATTTTGTGCAAATTCTGTCAGCGCTTCGTATTTTCAAAAAGAGTTCAGTCAGGTAAAATACTCTAACGTCGATGTACAAGATATATCTGCACGCATTGTTTGTGTAAGTAATCCAGCTGAAAGAAACGGTACTGTGTAACGGGCCCCTGAGTTACCTTGGAGAAGTATCCGACTAGGTGGCACCCTGTGTTGTCAGCTTCAGTCATGACATAGAAAAGGAACGGTTCCACATCATAATACAGAGTCTTGTGGTCCAGGAAGAGTTTTGCCAGCAGACAAAGATTCTGACAGTAAATCTGTAGAAAGCATAACATGAAGAGGTCGCACAGCAGACTTTCTTCGCTCATGACTTCACATTATCCATCAGGTATAAATACATTAAGAGCCTTCCACACCTCAGTCATGTACAGCCCGACTTCCTTCACAGGGAGGAAATACTTGTTAAGGCCTTTTCATCACACCAGATGTGTAAATATGCAAATTTTTGGGGCGTTAAAAATATATTTCGCACTCTGCTGTTCTTAATGCAGCTGTTCACCTCAATCGTGCTATTTTGCAGGCATTTATTTGGACAAATTTTATTGTGGATAGTTATTATTGTTTTACATTGTTTCTTTTTAAATTGTTAAGCACTTTGTGCAGTATTGTCTGTCTGGAAATGTGCTATATAAATAAACGACCTTGACCGTGACCTAGATTTACTGGATGAACCCAGAATGTCTGTTTCTTGCTTTGAAACATCAGGATTAGCTCATCATCGCTTGATGTTGACTTCATTTTTTCTGTCTCTTGAGGACAATTTTTATTCCCCACCAAAAACACCAGATTTTGCGTTATTGCGTTATTTTGGGTAAATCAAAATTGTGTTGGTTTTTTCCCCTCACAGCACCCGGTGTATAATGGCTTTTAGATTTGAGAATATTAAGATCTTCTGAACAAATTTAACCCGAAGTTCAGTTAAATCAAATTGTAACCACCATTATCATTGCTCACCAACTTACTATGAGGTTTAGGAGGTTTTGATATTTAGCATATTTTAGCAGACCAAGTTTAGAGTTCAGTATTTGTTGGGAAAACTCTCCCACTGTGACTCTCTCACCTTATTCTTCTTTCCATCCACCTCAAAGACAGAAATGTTCCCCTTCCTGTAAATCTCGTCACCTGGAGGGTGTTTCCACACACACTTGGCCTTAAAAAAAAAGACAAACATGAAGAAATTGAAACAGAGTTGAGCTTAGCTTTTGTTCAGGTCTTCAATTGGTGCAACATTAGTGTGGGCCCAGGCTTAAAGGCCTCTGTGATTCACTGTTTCAGTAAGATGGAAGGAGGGGTGTGTGTGAAAGACAGATTAAACATTAAGAACCGACCATTAAGTGCACAGTATGGAGGTGCAACAGAACCCCGTGTGCCCCCAATAAAATCAACTATAAATAATAAATAAAACCAAAAAAGCTGTTTTTCTGTATTTGACATTTTTTAATTATATCTTCCGTATTGATTTCAGTTGTAGCTGCTTTGTTTCAGCTTCCTATATATGAAGATATAAATAATCCCCCCAATCACAGTTAGTCTCAAAGAAACACTGGCCTGAGCTGCAAAAACACAGCCATAATCCAAACCAACACTCTGTTTGAGAGGCATTTTCAAAATGGTTTAATATATGTTGCTGTACTCTCGAGCTTACACCCCCCCCCCCCCCAATATATTTAGGCTTTAATATTTAATCACTAACACTGCTAGTGCTTGGCTGTGCAGTTAATCTGTTTGACAGTAAAGGTTCCAAACACCTCATTTCAGCCAAGCACCCAGTTTGGAAAAATGTTCTTGTCAGCCTTGTCACTTAAAAAAAAGAAAAGAATGAATGTTTCCAAGAGTTACACACTTTATCTAAATGGAGTCTGAATGATGTAGGAATAAAATTATAGAGCACCTGAGGCACTGAGATAGTCTAAGACAGGGGTCCCCAACTCGAGGCCTCAAGGACCGGTGTCCTGCAGGTTTTAGATGTGTCCTTGATCCATCACAGCTGATTTAAATGGCTAAATGACCTCAACATGTCTTGAAGATCTCCAGAGGCCTGGTAATGAACTATCATATGATTCAGTTGTGTAGACCCAGGGTGAGATCTAAAACCTGCAGGACGCCGGTCCTTGAGGCCTGGAGTTGGGGACCCCTGGTCTAAGACAATAGCTCAGGCTCGGTCTATTTTCACTTTGATACCTCAGCGTCATTAACTGGCAACTTATTTTTTCTTATCAATCAGACACTTTAACTGAGATAAACTGAAACTCAATAACATTTTGAGGAATTTTTTTTCTATATTTTCCCTGTTAACTGATTATGGAATGAAAACATAAGGACAACTTTTAATTATGACAGGAGAAGACAAACTGCAGCGTGCAAAAAAGGGACCTACAGTAAAAGTCTCAGACCACCTTGTTTCTTTGTATTTTGCAGGGAAAATTAGAAATGGGTGCAGGAATTAAATGCAGTTCCTGCAAACATACAGAAGTACAGTATATAAGGCAAAAACAGAGTTTGTGCAATTTTAACGAACTTGAAACTTTATTACTCGACATAGCCTGAACTCTCTCAGGCAGCTTTCTCGTCAATTCTTTACATCTTCTTAAAGGGCATTCAAAGCTCTTCTTTGGTTGTTGGCTGCCTTTTGTTCTGTTCTCTTTCTTCATTAACATTAAAATACAGCCTCTGGACAGAGTGATGGTGATCGGTGTTCCATTTTTATTTTTCTATACAGGTATGTATTTCCTGCTTTGGCAGTGTATTTAAGAACATTGTCATGCCAAAAAATAAAGCTGTTGGCTGAAATGAAGATCTGGACTGAAAAGTAATGAAAAAGCAGCAAATTTCCAAACAAAAACTCTGAACAATATTCAGAAAGCCTGGAGAATTAAAGCCTAAAGCCAGTTTAAAAATGACAAGAAAGTCTGGCAGCAGACTTTCATATTTTGGAAAAATAAAAAAGAGAAATAGGAAATTAGGAGTGACTCAAGATTTTTGCACAGTACTGTAATTTGCTTTGGCTTGTTTTCTGTAACATTACAATGAACGATGGTCACATTAACAGAGCCAGTGTTTCTAATAAAAAAGTCTGTGTACACACCACACATCCCTGTAAGCCAACAGCTCAGGCTTCATCCTGATCTAAACACTAGCACTGTGTTCATGACTCTGTATGATGTCAGTGAGAATGGACAGTCCTAATAAGGTTCATCTTTCTCATGCAGTTCTGCCTTTGAGCACAGAAGCCCCACCCACCTGCTGTTGAAACCTCGTGTTTGTGAGGGAAAGCCAATCAGTGGAAAGTTGGGGGAGAAGTTATCAAGCTACTGTAGGAGAGTCCAACAATGCTAATAATAATAATAATAATGATAATAATAGTGGTAAGCCTCACCATGTGCCTGCGTAGAATGGTCTGACTCTTCATGTACTTGAGGCAGAACTCGCACATGTAGAGCCTCCCCAGGCGGGCGTACTCCTCTGGGTATGGAGAGTGGTACCAAGTGTCCAGCTCATAACGTCCAAACACAATGGTCTTTATCATGTTGCTGCCCTCCGACACCTGGCCAGCCAGCCGGAGCTTCTCCTGTACGGACAGGACAGGAAGGGACAGGAAGACGAGGTACAGAGAGGACAAGAAGACAGGGCAGGCGTGCAGGCAAAGGGAAAAACAGAGAAAGACAGAAAAACAAATCTCAATTGTTCGTCGAAGAGGATCGGGCGAATCAAAGGTCACAATCAGGAAAACCTCAGTGGAGGAAAAACAACAAAGTAAAACGATGCAGGAAGAAAATTTTAAAGGAAGAACTACAAAGAACTCAAATAAAAGAAGGAATGAAGCAAATTTCTTCAGAAAATATTTGGGTGTAAATATTGATCATGAGGAAGTGAACCAACACACTTTGCTTCTTATAATATATTTTATAAAAACATAGTCAACAAGAAATCATTCAAGACCTGATTACCACACAGTGATCAGATAAATGTTAAAGTTTCAAGCAAAAGAGTGAAAACATACACGTGTGATGTAAATTCTACCTCTGATGTTTTCAAGATGACTTTTGTTTTGAAATAGAAAATCTAGTCATTAATTTACCTCTATAAAGAAATGTAGAGTCAGAGCAAAGCAGTTAAACGATCAAAATACTCCCAGAATCCTAATGTGATTGTTCCAGTATGTCTGTCTGAGAATAACAATGTCTTGTTTGAAATGAATGGGCCACAAAATGACAGAACAGAAGGGGAAAAAACCCAACACGGAGCGACAGGAAGTGATTTCCCAAACTACCAAAAATATCTCAGACGCCTCCTGCAGCTGCAGGGGAGGGTCTGCGGACTGCAACAGAGAAGAAGAGCAATAAGGCCAAAAATAAAGGGAAGTAGACAAAGTGGGGGAGATGAAGATGAGTTTTCTCTCTTACAAGGTCCTCCGAGGCACGTGCCTGCGCTTTCCTGAACAGCTCGAGGTCATAGTCACTGGTGATGTTCTCCAGCAGAGGCTCGCGGCTCGTTCCGTGGCTCTGACGGTGCTCCTGGCAGTGTGTGGGGACCAGAGAAGAAGACGTTAAGATAGGAAATCTGGTTGACAAAGGTACAATCAAATGATATGTGATATATTACACACACAGACTCTTATCTAATGCACTTACCATGTACTTTTCCTTCTGCTCCTTATTGAGGCCAGAGTTCCTCTTCCTTCTCAGCTCTGTCACCTTCTCTTTGTAGCGCAGCTGACGCTCAGTAGGGGCCTGAGAGGACACACACACGCAAAACACTTACATATACTCCACAAAGGTGATGTTCACATTAAACATGCCACAAGTTTTAAATAATAAACTCACAGAATGTCCGAGTAAACCTCGGAGTCAAATACTCAGAATTCAGTCTGTTGTTTGTTGAGGTTATTTAATATATATATATATATATATATATAAAAAGAATATTGTACAACAAGATTCAAGATTCTTTATTCACCACATGTATAGTTATACAGGTACAACATGCAGTGAAATGTAAACTGACACGCTCCTCGACTGTGCAAAAAGGGTAGGGGAGAAGAAGAACATTATATATTTTATACATGAATTAAATAAGAATAGCAACAATCTGAACAAAACAGACAATCTGGTCATATAGAGTTTGAAAGAATTTGAAATTGACATTGTGCCGGTGGGTTTAGAGTGTCTAGTAGAGAGTCCTGTCTAAAACAAACTGATGCCTTCTCATAAAATTAGAATTAATCCATTAAAAATAAATAAAAGTAGTGGTCGAGTTGGGAAGCCGCCTTGAATACAGGGGCCATAATCGTGTTTTATGAATATGACTAAAGACTGGTCACGTATGTAGTAGGACAAAGGTGGAGGAAAACAGAACTGTGAGGCATTGATGTGACTTAATGGAGTCAAAACACCAACAGCTGGTTATAAGCTAACATTACGCTCAAGTGTCTTAAAAGTCACACTTTGCCTTCGATAAACAGTTTGATTACACATCGTATGAGAGTTTATTCACTGAGATAATAACTTGATAATAAAATGTTATTCCCACTTCAAATGACATTTCACTGCTGTCCGCTAACAGCAGCTAACATTGGCAAAAACAGCAGTGCTTACTGACAAAAATGCTCAGGACATCAACAACTCACCTTGGTATCACTGTCATCACCAGCTCATCGACTTGTGTCAGACTGCTTTCATAAAGTTCATAGCCGTGGACACCCAGAACACTGACTTGTTAGGTAAATAGCATTTAATATGTCGAGTGTAAATTGAACGGTGGCCAAAGGTCTTTGTCCTACAGCGACCACCATAGCTAGAACTATACACTAGGATTGGGAGGCATAAGAAAAAAAGAATTCAGTTGACTGCAATCTGCAACCTACTGACATCTAGTGGTGAGATTTTACACACTCTAACTTTAAAGGGAGACTAGCTTAACTGCTTCTTTCAAATGCACTAAGGTGCAGCATAAGACAAAGAAGTGCTATTTGGAAATGTTATTCATGCAGAGTTACACAAGTAGAGTCCATGAATATGATAAAGGGGTTTAAATAACATAAGAAGCCCCCTAAAATTCACACTCACATTTTTATCGCTTGTTGAACACAAAACCTTCAACAGAAAAAATCTTTTTTTTTTTACATCTGTGCTAATGTCCCACAGGAATGTATAATTAACCCAGTATTACGCTATCTGCATGTAACCGCGTTTAACCGATCAGCCTCACGCAATTTCCATAGGGAATAATAAAGTATTCTGATTCTGATTCAGCCAGGAGACATCATGACATATTACTGGCCATGTAATCTAATATGCACACAGTAGTTTAGCCCTACATCATTCATTGGGTCATATCTCAAGCTCAGTAAAATAAAGATATCTGGTTATGGTTAAAAAGCTTAACCAAATGTCTTTATTAATGCAGCTGTCATAAACGCAACCAGAGAAATGTTAACATCATTTTGCCTTCTGCCTGTCCACACATAGAAGGCAACTCAGTGTAAGTTTAATCATTCCTTACTGCACGTGACCTGGGTTAACTGTGATTTGGGATCACAGGGAAGCCAGTGCAGAGAATTAAAACTTAAAGTTCAGCCCCATTGCCAGCACTTGCTGCTACTCTTTATTACATCTTTTAACAAAATGAATCAACACAGTTAGACAGCAAGGAGTCCTACCATAGTTACTGCGACTCAGCCTACAGCAGCTCTTCATCACTTTGCCTCTGACCCTGCTATTCTGACGAATCACAGTATAATGTGAGGTGTTGCTGCTTTAAGAGTGACGTTGTGGTGTCTTGTCGGGGGGGGGGGGGG
>VUQR01001944.1:116109-128364 GCA_015108515.1 Hemichromis elongatus | reverse complement strand
TATATATATATATATACATATGTATATACACACACATATATATATATATATATATATATACATATATATATATATATATATATATATATATATATATACACATATATGTATACATATATATATATATATGTATACATATATGTATATATATATATACATATATGTATACATACATACATATATATATATACATATATGTATACATACATATATATATATATATATATATATATATATATATATGTGTGTGTGTGTGTGTGTGTGTGTATATGTATATATATATATATATGTGTGTGTGTGTGTGTGTGTGTCAAAGCGTGACAATTTGGATACATGTTGCTTGCTAGATTCTGATTCCACAGTTATTGTGTAAACACATGGACGCGTATGCATTTACAGTAAATATATACGTGCACTTCAGTCATGATGACAGTGGTGCTGCTGCCCACACCTCACTCATGCACAAATACACAGCTTTAGTCTAGTGCGCACCCCACACAAGTTCAATGCCACACAAGAAAGGAGAGACAGAAGAAAGCACAGCGGGGGTGGGGGTATTTGCAGTACAATAGCTGAGCTACTAATCCAAAAGCGCTTTAACCCATAGTCACCCATCCCCCCAATTCCATGTACGCACAAACAGACGTTTGTTCCCAAACTTCAACTTGCATCAAATCACGGATGAAGTTCAACATACCCAGGATTGCTTTCTGTGATCTGGCTTCACTTACCCCATGTCAGGCTAAGCAGTCACACAAAGGCGGTTATGAACTGGATAACTGAACCCAGGGTTTCTCAATCTAGCTACACATGAATGAGGTGGTTTTGGCAGCATGTGACCAATCACAAACATGGAAAGGCCAACCAGCAGCACAGCAGAATATTTTACGAAGACGATCAACCTATAACATTAGAAAAATGTGAAGTGATTATAGACATAATTTAAGCTGAAGGCAACAAAGCTGCTGTTACCTAAACAGCGGTGTGATTAATAGGAAAAAGCACTGTAGAGTATGTGTAGCATTACAAAGCTCTAGCTGAATGTGTGGCCTCTAAAAGCTTTAGTCAAAAAGACTTGAAAAGTGATATACCAGCTATGTAAGTTTCACAGTTTTATCTTTAATACACCAAATTATTCCAAAATGGAATAATTATGATCACATCATAATACTGTATAGAAAGTTACAATAATGAGATACCATTTTAAAATTGCTGACAGTCAATAGTAAGAAGGAAAAAAAAGAAATCTATTTTGATGCTCTTTAGTGAGACACAAAAACGTCCAAGGTCAAAATGTCCCATACAGGAACTAGCCTATTATTTTCCAGAGAACTGATTGGTTAGTAGGTGGTGATTTTGTACCTTTTAATCTTTTATCTGGAATATAACCTGCTTCAAAGCACATTCAATTCAATTCAATTCAATTCAATTTTATTTATATAGCGCCAGATCACAACAACAGTCGCCTCAAGTCAGTGTGCTTTATTATTTATCGTACCAATGCTGAATGTGTCTGCTATTAATGAACATAACCTTTTTTTCTGATCCAAAGACAAAAGAGCACTAACAATGCTGACCAAAGTCACTTAAAAATTAGAATATATACTTGATTTAAATCAATAAAAATAAGGTGCATACAGTGAGAAAAGCCTTAAAAATAAAAATCATAATCGACAAATGGAGCGGCTGCAACACGTTGCAACTTTCTGGCTTTAAATCTTGTCAGCCTTATAAAACTCAATTCAGTTCTGTTTTATTTATATAGTGCCAATTATAACAACATTTGCCTCAAGGTCCTCTATATAGCAAGGAAAGAGCCTCAAAATGTTACACAAAAAAAGCCCAACTATCAGATGATCCCCCTTGGAGTAAACACTTGGAAACAATGGGAAGAAAAACTCCCTTTTAACAGGAAGAGACCTCCAGCAGAACCAAGCCTGGGGACGGACGAGCATCTGCTAAGACCGTTCAACCTGGTTCTGACAAATATCTTGTAAAGGAATGCAGTTCATTGCTTTTCCATTTGAGATCTGTAAAGGGGAACAAGGATCTACACTTCTATCAGAAACTAATAAAAAACTGTTTCACTTGTATATTGTTTACTTAATGGCATACTATTACAGCTGAAGGCGTAATTGTCTTTTGTTCATTGTATGTGTACCCTGATGAAGGTTACAGGCCAAACACACTGGTAAAGCCATAAAGTTTGTTCTTCAAACTACCTTTGTTACTGGAACATCAACCTTAAAAGATCTTGGCTCTTTAACTTGGAAGCAGGAAAATGTGTTGCAGAAACATCTACTAAAAAAAAACAAAAAAAAAAAAAAACAGCATTTTTTGTTACCAAGTCAGCTGCTTATTTCTGCAAATTCTTACAAAGAACAAGTTATTGTGCTCCTTTCTACTTGGCGTAAAACCAACATGCTCCCACTGGTGATGTTTTGGCTTAACAGCTAAATCCGTGTTGTTAATTCTCAACAGCTGCTTATTGCAATGCAGCCGTTACAATAGTTTAACTTGAGCACCTTGAAGTGCCATTAGGTCATAGCAAAAGAAGAGGGCAAAACTGGTGGAAAACAACATGAAAAAAATAGTGATGTAATTTCATCCAGCTGTGTTTAGACAGGTACAACTGGTCAGCTGAAATTATCATGATCAGGTGATTCTGATAGTGTGACGGGCCTATTATTACGTGCAAAAAAGAAAATTCAGTCAGGCTGTTGTCTTCATTACTGTAGAAAATTACTGAAACACATTTTCCTGAAATAACCAATGTACTAAATTAATAGACCTAATTTGATCTGCTAACAACCAATTTTAATTTATCCGTTATAATAGGTCTACTTGTTCACTCATTGGCAGCTGCTCTAAAAAAGAAAAAAAAAATGTAACTTAATATTGTACACACACATGTCCACTCTGATAATTACTTTTTCTGGGCAAAAACTGCAACTTTTTTTGTTTATACACACACACAAATGCATAAATGGACCATTTGGCTGAACGGTCATGATCAGTTTAAGGTCAGATAAATTCCCACTCAAATAACCACACACACAGACCCACTATCAGTAAAGCAGACTTACTGTCAGAATGGTCATTTGCTGCTTATTGATTTCCTATACACGTTTCCACTGGCTGCCCCTCTCTCTCGGTCGTCCTTTTCAATTGTAAACTTAACACTCTCTCACTGATTAAATTTCTAACTTTCACTCCCGGTCTCTCTGTCACTGTAATACCCTCTGATTAAATGCCACACTCACTATTACAGAAAACCTTCTCTCTGTTGGGGAGAGCCCCCCCCCCTTTGCTTCTCTCTCGCCTCTGACTCAAAAATCTAATCGCAGGTTTCAGTGCGTCTCTTAAACAAGTGATTAAATAGCGGACTCTCTCACAGGACGGCTGCAGGATTAACACATGCCTCTTGCTCTCAGTCCAGTCTTTTCTAAACTCTACCCTCATAATGAGGGAATGAACCAGCATTACTAGGAAGCGTGCTCTTTTGACAGAAAATGGGAAGATTGAAATAGTGCACCAATTTATCCCTCTGTAATTTCCATCTGCAGCCATAGTCACGCTGCCTAAAGCACAGCTAAGTCCTTGAAATGTCACAGCAGGGTCATGACATACCATAACAGACTCCCTCACAGCTCTCCAGCAAATCAAATCAATTGAAGTAAAATTGGCTTGCATACGTGTCAATAAGTGGTTTCTGTGTATGAGCCTGCGTCAGTCTTAAAAAAAGAAAAGAAAAAAAAGAGAGGGGTGGGGTGGATCTTAAAAAGCAAAACATCCCTGTTGATAAACGGCTGAACTCAGATTACTCGCGCACAGTTAGGCGGAGATTATGATCACACAGCGCTCTGCAAATAATTCACTACTGTCAAAAGGTTAACAATGAAAGTTGCCGCTGCACCGCATTGATAAAGTGTGCACGCACACGCACACAGGAGAGCCTGACTTCATCACCAGCAGGCTTACATCAATAATGGATGCAGACAAGTGTTCAAAGAAAACCACCATCTTCATGTATACAAACCTGAACAATAAAAGAAATTTTTTGAGAGCGAAAATATATTTTTCCTCATTATTCTAAGAAATATTTAAGTTTGGTCTAGATATTCATCCATCAGTCACACTCTAATAAACAGGAAGTTAAAATCATGCCTGACAACAGAAACAAGCACAGAAAGGCAATTATATGAGAGAGTAACAAAGCTAAACATATTTAGGGTTGCAACTATTAATCATATTAAAATGAGTTTGGGTTTTTGTCAGTTGTTTTAATTAACTATAATATAAAAAGACAACCACTTCAAGTTTTTCCATTTCTGGGACATGAAAATGCATTTTAAAGAGGCCCTATCACACTCAAATTTTGCTTGAGCTGCTTATAATTGTTTGCTTTGTAGTTTAAAATAATGCTTATCTATCTGTACCAGGCCTGTGAGCGACCAATCAGTTCATCTACTGTCAGAAACTAGCTATTTTGGCTCCCTTTCTTCCGCCTTTAAGCCATCTTTCTTTTAATTGGCTGTCTATCTCAAGCTGAAATTTATATTGGCTATATATACACACACCCTCTAAATGACATCAAAATATGTTTAAAGAGATGGGATTTAATATCATCTGGTATTTAGCTGTGCTGATGCATTTAATCAAACAACTGTGCGACATGTGTCTAGTAACGAATAGGGCATACCCTCACCTTCGTGATCACCATCTAATCCTTTATGATCATCTCCCTGAAGATGATCATCAGGGAGATGGTCATCTTCAGACCATCTGCTGCTCAACACAGAAGCTAGCATTAATGTTCTGTGCTTATTTCTTTGTTATTTTTAAATATTTTTAAATATTCAATAGAAAAGAAGGTCAGTACAGCATGTAGGCTGCTGGCTTTGGGAATGTGGAAAAGCATTAAAAGAAGCACGAACGAAGTCAGATGATTGCATATTAAAAGAAAAAACAACAACAACAACCACAAAGACATTTTGGCCTTCCACCAAAAAACCAATGTTCAATGAGGCTTACTCAAACTTGAGATACATTTTTGTTTATCAAATGGGTAGTTAACAGGAAAATGCATGAAAAACTATATGAGGGGGGGAAAAAAAGACTTTCAAACTAAAATTACAGTCAGGATCTTTATATGAAGCAATATCTGGAGCATTTGTATTCTGTTTGGGCCTTAACAAACATCAGAATCACAATAATAAGACTGCATATAAACAGAGCTACCATAAAACAAGTATTCTAACGGTCAAACATTAAAGAATCACATCAGAAATACTTAAAGCAACTTGAGAACAAGAGCAGGCAGAAATAAACACCAATAAAGCTACAAAGATTAACGAACGAACTAGCAGAGACAAAGGCAGCAAAAAAAAAATGGGAACAGGAATGGATGACAGACTGGGAAGACTCTCAGCTTCTCCTATTACAACCACTGCTGCCTTAATTTAATAAACCATAAGGGCTAAATAAACCATAAGCATCAACTCTACATGTGAGGAGCAGCAAAGTGCAAAGGTCAACCCAACACCAGGGATCAAGTTGTAAAGGGCTGTAACTCTGGTCACACTTAGAGAGTTCAGCCATCACAACTACAGTGCTACACCGGACCTTTTCTAGCACAGTGATAGATTTCTTTTTCGTTTTCTACCCTAACACCCACTGGGATGTTGAGCAGTTGTGTATGCAGCTTGTACGTTGGAAACATAATGATGATTTACTGTACAGCGCACTGTGGAAGTGGGTCATGTTTGGTTACCTTAGCAGCAGATTTGAGCTCCACTAGTATATGGAAAAACACCATTTATGACTCAATGCTATGTTACTGCAACATGTGTGGTGTGTTTTATTTGCATGGTTTTCATTTAATTTATTGTACACTACACGTGTATGTTTGTAGCTGTAGTTTCTTTTTATTTTAGCAGTTATATTTTCTGCCGGCAGCAGCAAATTAAACGTTGATCCATTTTAATGTGCAGCTTTCACCAATAATAGAAAGAATCATTTCATTCATCTCTATAAAAGTCACTTAGTATGCAAGTGTGCGAGTTTCCACCAACCTTTAATCGGCTGCTTGACTTCTCCATTCTCCCTCTTGATCTCATTCATCACTTTGTGCTTCTTCTTCTCCTTTTCTTTCTCTCGCTCTTTGACCTTCTTCTTCTCCCTCTCCTCTCGCTCCCTCTCCTTCCCCTTGTCCTTGGTGGAGTGATCTGTGGAAACAGCGAGCAACGTTTCATGTCTCCATGGTGGAAGCACATTAGCATGAGATCTCAGATGTACCCCCACGCAAACATGTACACAGATGCGTGAGCGCACTTCGCTCACTCCGATTTGCTTCTCTAACAGTTTACCTGTTCTCTTGCCAAGCACTTCACCTCTGCTATCACTCTTGACTTTTAATTTTGCTGATCTTTCTTCTACAAATGTTTCTTCCCCTACTACTAAAGGCGGGAAAAAAATCATCCCATTGCCAAACCCACACTTATCTAAGCCCTGCAATGACCTTCCCTTTGAGAATGCAGCAGCTGCTATTCAACTTCCCTCAAAATAGCAGTTTCATCAAGACACACCTCACACCCACCAACACCCCCAAAAAAACGTAACCCTCTCCTATCATTATACATGTTCCAGTTTTAAAAGTCCTAAAATCCTCTCTTTTCTTTTCAGCTTATTTTCTTTCCCTTTTCCTGCACTTCTCTGTCTGAGTGTTGAGGAAGTGTAGCACATTGAGGAATTGGAGTGCACTCTAATGCAATGCTCGGTGCAAATCGCTGCGGATGAGCACATCAGTTTTAAAATGTCAGTATCACACGCAGACACCTTTTCAGCTGGATTGTTGGAGTGCTTTCTGAAAGGTGTGTTTAAGTGCGAGGCACCCCGGCAAACTGTACGTCTCCCCTCCAGCTGAGCAAAAACCCTTACCCGTCTTCAAATAACACTCGTTTATTCTTTTTTTTTTTTTATCCTCATTTTCTTTGATTTGCTTTATATTTTTTCATTTCCTCATGAAAAAAAAATCCTTTGCGTTTTCCATAGTGTTACTTTGGCAATTCTTTCTTTTCATTCCCAGAGAACTTTATTTCCCCCCCTTTGAACTCGGTCGGATCCGTCTTTGAAAGGAAGCCGTGTTTTCAGATTTTTCAGTCTTCTGTGGATGCAGGGAGTGGGAAAGTGAACACAGTGTGATTGCACTCCCTGTTTGTGGGATCAAAGGAGAAAAAAACCTTTCAAAGTAAAAAGGCTTACAGGAGCATTAGGAGAATTAGACGTACATTGATACATTTTTCCATCATAGTACTTAAATACATTTCAACACATTGTTTTGTTTTTGCTACTTAAGACGCAGGTGATCATGCTCCTCATAGCCTGGGGTTAACAGTGAAATGCCAAGGATGTTAAAAATCCCTATGCAAAATAAATGCTGCTAAATTACTAGACAGTGTAAGCTGCCTAGTGGAGAAAAAAACCCCAGCACGTCTTAAAACGACAATTTAGCTCCACAGGAAGCAGCCTACAAAAGAGTGCTCACTCAGATCTGTTGCCAGATTTATAAAAACATGCAAGGCCATGCCAGATCGGTAACATTCATAAGTCTTAACTTTAGAGGAAATGGCAGTAAATTAGCCTGGGTGGCTGATGTGAACCAAAAATACACAGCGAAGCATGTTGATTTCTCTCGCCTTGAGAGAAGGGGCTTCCCCGTGAAATAAAAAAAGGAACAGGGTGAAACCAGAGTTTTAACTGATGACACCATCAGAGAAAACATGTCAAGGCTCCCAGGGTCACAAGTTCAAACTTATAAGCAAAAAGACAATGTAAAACTAAGTTCATACTTCTGGGGCAAAACAGCAGAAAACTAGAGATCTGAATGAATTCCAAATGAATAGTATCCATGTGAGTGAAGCATGCCCCCCCCCAATCCCCTCTTCATTCTGTTTTCTGATATTCTTGCAGCAGCCAGTTTGGAAGGGAAACACAGCAGGTGGTTTTCACTCTTTGGATGATCACAGGAGATATAGGCCTTTGAAAGACAGAGAGCCAGAGGCTGCCAGTTTGTAAACTTCAACGACATCCCCACTCATCTACATCTAGGTTCTTTAGAGTTCTTTACAGCTCCTTAGACAACGATGACCTGGATGACTGAGAACCTTCACAGACATCTCAGTTCTTCTAATCAAGGAAAATTGCAACAACAAAAAAAATTACCAGAAAAATTAAAATGTGCATTCTGACATTTTAAAGTTTTTACTTTTAAAGGGGAACCCAGATTCCTCCAATTGTTTGCCATTAAAATTAAGTAGCAATAACACAGCATAATTCATAATTTCAACAGCAAAAGTGCACCAGCTCAACGCCTATATTTCCCCATTCACTGGTAATTCACATAAGAAAACGTCAAGAAGTGCATTTTGGGTAAACCTTAAACAGTCATATCACCATGAGTCATAGGTGGTTTATTATGTTAAAGGTCTCTTTTATACTGACATTACGATACCAGGCTTATCTTCTAGCCGAGGTTCCTCTTGTGTCAAAATAATTTTCTAATACAAGTTTCATTTAAGGTTCTATTTACTCGGGAAAGATGTCACAGTGGTCCAGTGGTAAGCACCGTCACTTCACAGCAAGAAGGATCCACTCAGCTGCAGCTTTTCCATGCATGTTTTTTGCTCATTTGTCGGCTCGTCTCCCTGTGCCTGTGTGAGCTTCCTAAGGATACCCCAGCTTCCTTTTACAGTCCAAAGATATGCAAGTTAGGTTAACTGGTGATTCGTGGGATTGAATATCATTGTAACAGTGAGGCTGCGTCTACACAAGAAACTATCTGCAGCAATTTGGCAGCCCCAAGAAGTCAATGACTTCAACGACATATGGGAGAAAGAAAAAAGATGTAAAATATTTAAAACTTTTCTCTGCTTCAAGAAACTACCAGTGAGACTTCTGGATACTGCTGATTGACATTTGACCTAGTAGTAAATACATTAGAGGCTTACCATTGCCCAAGGATACTCCACCATTGGTGCCACTATCTAAACATTGAATGTCTATATTGCTACTAACCGTTAGCTTAGAGGGATGTGCTTCTTGTGCAGACATAGCTTAAGCATGAAAAATTTTCTGTCTCTGTGTGTTAGCCCTGTGATAAACTAACAACTTTTCCAAAGTATGCAATGAAAATCAATCTTTGTTGGGGGGTGGGCTGGCAGGCGGGGTAATTAACAGGATCATGCAAACTTTGTTTTTTCTGGAAGAATCTGAGACCTTTAAACATTAGACACACTGAGCTCACCACTGTGAACGACACAGTTTGACGAGAATTTTCATGTGAAAATGTGCTGGATACTTGTGAGCTCACATTTTCAGCAGTAAACATGCTCTCTGTGACATGCTGAGCATAACGGAAGAAGAAGAAAAAAAACCCCCACCCAAGGCCAAGCATGTGTACATATCTTAAGCTGCAAAACGCTGTACCAGGGAGCCCAGCATTTTATCAGTTTCCCATCAGTATCTTGGCAAATACGGATGCGCTACATGTTGAAATGAAGGTGGGTTTAATGGAAAAATACACGGTATGTGTGAAACTAGCTGTTAAAACCAAGGACGATCAAAAAAAACTTTTTTTTAAATGGCTGGAATCACTGCAGGGCTGCAGGTACACTCGTCTCTTAGGAAAATCCTGCAACTCCAGATGGTCAGTCCACCCCTGCTGGTGTGGCAAATCCACGCTTCACCAACCAAAATGATTTAGCAGTAGGACTCATACAGTGTTTGTCATTGTATTGGCATTGCACATGCTGCGCTAAGGATCTTGCAAATTTTTTTCAGAGCAGAAAATAAAAATAAAATAATAACCAAGAGAAACTTAATTAGGCGATGATGGTAGTTAAGCTTAATTTTCTCCTCAGTGTAATCGACCACAGATGTGCGGCTCCAGACATATTTGGTGGTTCTTTAAGCATGGTAAATTTACATCCACACAAGTAAACTAATTATGGGCTTTTAACAGTAGATAAAAACACAAAGAAGTCAAAGCTGCAACACAAAACCATAACACTTGGCAAAACCAGAACTGGTTACATGAATTTTAATCTCTGCATTATGCAGCACAAGTGTCTGAATGGGCATAATATTAGGCTTTTGCGCAAACAGATACATTTAAGGACTTGCTAATATTCTTGCTTCTGCACATTAAAACAGAAACAGACAGGAATTTTTTAAATATCATTATAAAATTGCAGAAGGTAATGACGAATTAATATCTATAGAATCTGCTCTTAGATTTGTTGACTGTAAGCGCTGTTGAACATAAGCTCACAAAAAATGAAGCTTCAATTATCCAACCAATAGGAAGAGGACAGTACTTTTGCTTTTTCTGTTAACAATGGTTATTAACAAAGGTAAGTGTGGAGACCTTAGCTGGCAAACAAAATGAGTAAACAGCAACTACATGATCTGAGATCAGCAGCGAGCAAAGCCTGTCTGCCTACAAGTCCAATAAAACCAAGTTAAAACATCAGCTACTGCCACTCAAGGGAGGCTCGCTGACAAATTGTGGCCGGTGGTAACATTTTGTGCAGCACGGTAAACTTCATTTATCACCAGTTCATGTCATCCTGTGATATAGCAGCACAGAACAAGAATTTCAATTCAGTTAGTGGCAGGCAACGTACTTGATCATTAAATATCATACAAGTACCAGCTAATATACCTACTATAGCTTCTCCAAGGCTTCTTAATGTACAGTTTGGCTGGCTGTAAATACCACCTGGCATACAGAGCTGGAAAGATGATGCCTTTTAACTGGTTATCCATGTTGCTTCTGGTATTAATTATGCGATGCAACACTTAATGAAAGTAACTCTCTATAGTCGGTGTTGGAACTGAGCAGAGAGACAGAGGATGAAGAGAAGAGACTGGAAGCACATCTGAAGAGAGGAGCTACGCCTGCTATTTGGAGGTTTTTAAAAATAAAAACTGGTATTGATGCCATGTTTTTGCAACCTTTTCTTTGTATACTGGAATGCTTTAACTGGAACTCGGTCATGAAAACTAAGAACCTCTGATTATGGCTAAATGTATTCGACAAACTGCATTTGCAAAACAAACTGCGTGTAAATATAACTTCAGTGCCAACAACAGCTCAGAAGGCTGCATAAATACCTTACAAGGTCAAACCTGCTTTGTGACTAGCCCGATGTCTTAATTATATTTACATCTTTAAAATTACCTTTTCTTGGTCTACTGCTCACTGCATTTTGTCTGACTCGTGTATCCTATTTCAGCATCAAATGTAACTGGCAGTCACAGCTCCCTGGCACTTGCCTGTGCCACTAATAATATTACCATGATGATGTGATACCCGTTTGGATCCCTGCAGGAAAGATTCTTTCCTTGCAGAAAGGTCAGAGCATAAATCGGCCTTAAATGCATGTCCTTCTGTAAAACAGCAATCTTCCAAATTTTCTCATTTTGTTTAGAATTAATGTACATATTGAGCTCCACATTCACACACTTCCTCATGTTGTACTTAATATAATTACAGTCTCCTACTGCTGGCCATTGAGCAGCTCACTAAAGCAATTAGAGGTTCAGAGCTTTACTCAAGAGCACCTCAGTGAAACTGTTACAGGAGTGGTTTTTGTTATCACTACTAAAGGCTGCATCTATATTTAGCTAGTCAGGTGCAGAAATGAAAGTCATAAGCTGCACTAAGTGACTTTAAGTGGTACAACTGCCTAATGGAAAATATTCATTACTGAGTTTGGGAGAAAAAAAGACATTATCTGCAAAGCAAATCATGGGATATTTTGTGGGTCATCATTAAAGCCACATCTATGCGTTTTAAATAAAACGCTGCCACCAGCCACATATTTACATGAACATATTAAAGTGACATTCAGCGCAGCCTGTTTACAAGACTGCGTGTCTGGAAGTGTTTAGGGCCACAGGCCAACAACACGTTTCCTTCTGGTACCCTAATTGTTTGCGGTGACTGTTCAGAGTATGTCATGACCTCTTAAACTACCCAACTGGAAAAGGATGACATCATGCGCTCACATGTGCCCACCCTTGTTAGTGTCTAAACACTTACCACGTGAATACATGTCCAAACGTTGGCAAGGATAAATGTGCATATGCATGGGTTTTGGCACGATGCTTTGGTGTGACAATAATAAAATGCAGTGAGAAAAAAAAAAAAAAAAAAAAAAAAAAAATAAAAAAAAAAAATAAAAAATAACT
>VUQR01001944.1:102893-116089 GCA_015108515.1 Hemichromis elongatus | reverse complement strand
AAAGATAAAAAAGGAAAAAAAAAAAAAAAAACACAGAGCACTGATAACAAGTATTTGCACCCTTCCTGATTTAGTGGTGTCTTTGCATATTTGTCAAACTAATGTTTCAGATCATCAAACAAATTTTAAATGTTAAACAATGATAACCTGAGTAAATACAAAATGAAGTTTTTAAATAATTTTACTGATTCAAGACACCACAACAACAATAACAACAACAACAAACCCCAAAAAGCTAACAACTATCCAAACCTACCTATGAAAAAAAAAATAATGCCCCATGAACCTAATAACTGGTTATATTTACGATAACCAGCAATGAGGGAAATTTTGGCTCACTGTTCTTTGCAGATTTTATTTTTTTAATTCAGTCCCACTGGAGGGGTTTTTGACCATGAACGACCTATTTAAGGTCATTCCAAAGCTTCTCAATCTGATTTCAGTCCGGTTTTTGACCAGGCCACTCCAAAATATACATTTGTATTCTTTGGGCCAATCAGACTTGTTGACTGTCCTGCTGCACACCCAAGCTGCACTTGAGTTTCAGGGCACGAACTGATGGCCGGGCATTCTCCCTCAGGATTTTCTGGTAGAGAGCAGAATTCATGGTTCCATCAATTATGGGATGTCATCCAGGTCCCGAAGCAGCAAAGCAGCCCCCGACCATCACGCTAGCACTACCATGTTTGATTATTGGTATAATGTTCCTAATATAAATTGTGTGTTAGCTTTACGCCAGATGTGACGGGATGTTAACCCTCTAAAAAGTTCAACGTTTCTCTTGTCAGTCCACAGAATATTTTTCCAAAAGTCTTGCGGATCATCAAGCTCCTGGGATACTCCCAGCCACTCCTGGGAAGCTTCACTAGTATTCCAAGTTTCCTCTATTTGTGGATAATAGCTCTCACTGTGGTTCACTGGTGTCAGTGAGCAATGGATTTGTAACCCTCTCCAGACTAACAGATGTCAATTAACGTTTCCCATCTGTTCTTGAGTTTCTTTAAATTGATGTGTTACTTTTTGAGATATTTTAGCCTACGTCACTTTGACAGGTTCTATTTAAGTGATTTCTTGTTTTCAAAGCTCTGGAAGTGATCGAGCCTGCTTTTAATTAGGATTTAATAAGGAGGGGCAATTAATTTTTCCACACGGGGTCAGTAAGACTTAGTAAGCTATTCTCCTTTAATACATTAAATCATCACTTAAAAACCTGTTTTTGTATTTACTCAGGTTAACTTTGTGTAATATTAAACCTGTGTGATGACCTGAAACAGTAAGTGTGGCAAATGTGAAAAAAGGAATGAGAAATCAGGAAGGGGGCAAATACTTTCACAGCACCATGCACCATTTTAAAGGATGCAATCGAGAAAACAAGACTATTTGTCCCCCTCTCCCACCCAAGCACCTAAGTGGCATTTAACAAGTCTAGTTGCCACGCTCAAAACAAAATATTCTCATTAAAGTCCAAGTGTAATTACAACATTGTAGCAATAAAGATGTCGGTGTAGAAATTAATGCTTTGGGTGGTGTGGGGATTGAATTTCTGCATCCACAACTGTAGATGATGCAGCATCAACAAGCCACGGAGCTATGTGTCTGTTTCCCTTTACAGCCTGGGGTTACAGAGGGGGGCGTGGTGCTCTACCAAAACAACACTTACCCTATAATGGCGGGCGGTTTTTATATTGTTATGACAGCTCACATGTAACGCCAGCACATACACAGCTCCCGCGGAAAATAAATACTTGGACGCGCAGGGATATAGATTAACGTGTCCCAACTATAACGTTGTTGTGACAAATTAAAGCTCGTTTTTTAAAAACGTTTTTAAGATGCCGTTATTTATTTATTTGGTCTTTTTTTTTTAATTGTACTGGGTTAGTAGATAACATATAAAAACAAGCGTAGATATATTTAGTCAATGCGACGTTAATACGTAAAAAAAAAAAAATCTACCGCAGCACGAGCGCGGCTGGTGGCGATAACGGCCAGGTCGCGCGACTATACTGCTCTGGAACGCTGCTCCAGTAGAGCTCGAGGGTTCACAAGCGGGTGAACAAGCGACGGAAAGCTGGCAGCCATACTCCGCAGAGACTCCATCGATTAAAAGCTGCTGCGCTTTCACACTCTCTAAACTCGACGCGAACACGTTCCCGAGCGACCAAATATCAATTAGTGCAACGCTCGAGGATTTTTTCGGGCATCTTGCACGACGTTAAGGGGCGCCTTTTTGAACAGCAGCCATTCCGAACACGGGACCGTTTACAGGCGGATGAGAAGGCAGAGAAACTGCACACTCCGGGCCACATGTTCGTATCCCGAGCGTCTCGCCAAGTCACTATAAATGGGCAGAACTCTAGCCCTGCTTATAATAAACACAAAGTTCATCAATGCCCATAAACTAACACATAAAAGGGAGGAAAACATGATGCCTTACCTTTTGGTGGCAACGTGACCTCTCCATTTTCTTTCTTTGCTGCAGAAATGTTATTAAATTTACCGATCTCGTTAATAATGGTAGTCCCAGATCCGGAGGTCAACAACAGTTTATGTTTCTTTTTCTCCTCTCCGCCTCCTTTTCCCTTTTCCCTCTCTTTCTCTCGCTGTTTATCCTTACTTGGTTTCTTGGCTTTGGAGGAAGAAGGTGCCTTGTGGAGGAAGAAATCGCTCTGTTTAAAGACTTTGTGATGGGTTATCGGTGTCTGGGACCCACCGGTAGCACCCGCCGGAGTCGGGTTGTTGCTGCTACTGCTGGTGGCCGTCTTAACTGGACTACAGCTCCACAAACCAGAGCTGCTACCATAACTCTGCTGTTTCGTGTGCTGCTGGAGTTTCTCTTTACCGCTACCGTTGCCTCCCACTCCTCCGTCCCTGTTGAGTTTCTTGGGTTTAACGCTCCTCTCTTCGACTCGGACCTTCTTGGGCGGCGGCGGCTGGTTGAAATCGCGGGAAGACTGGGAGTGGTTGTCAAGGGCTCCTTTCGCCTCGTTTGGCTTGCCAAGCGCGCTTTGAACGGAGGCTATAGTTGGATTAGCAGCTCCAGAGAGGTGAATAGAGCCCTGCGAGTCAGCCATCTTGAGGCTTCTCTCTATTTACTCTCTTCCCCCAACGGCCGCCGATGCTGCTTTTTTTCCGCGACGATCAGGCAGGCGATGAAGAGGCGGGGCCGAACTTGAATTGACAGCCAGGCAGCGAGGAGGCGGGACTCAGGCTTGACTGACAGGTAGCGAGGGAAAAAATGGAGGCGGGGCTTAAGTATCTATTCCTTAGCAGCATGTTTTATTCTGCTTACGAACTATGGTATTTTGTGTATATAAAGGTCTAGATTTTAACTGAAATGAGTCAAATATGTCTAAAACTCAACAATTTTGTTGAGTACTGAAATTCAGTCATTAGATTTTTAAATTTAAATTTACATTACATGCCAAATGGGATTGCTCCAAATCGCAACCAAAGTTATTTTAAAGGTAAATTTCTTACAGCATTATGGATCAAAACCATACAATCCAACAGTTTTCTCTTGCAGGATCTTGGGGACAGTACCAAAGCAAAACTTACAAATACGTTAAAATAAGACATATCTTTGCATGCTTAATGTCTGTGGCTGACCTGATCATTTGAACACCAACTCTAAACCTCAGGTATGAGGGTGCGTTAAACTGAAACTGAACTTGTTTCTGCCAATGAAAAACAAACAAACAAACGAATCAGTTAAAAAAAAATTCCATCTCTAAGTAAATATGTAATTTTCAATGATATTAAATCACTTTGAAGTTTTCCGACATGTCATTCAAAAGATTGCATTAGTCCAACATCTTAAAAGGTCCTGCACAGACTTCACTTTAGTCTGTGTGCTTGTATTTTGGCAGAGATGGCAGAATGGCCATAAGCTGACTGGCAGAACTTGTGGGGAAGTGTACAGTAAGTGTTGGCAGTGTAGGACTGCACATGCGATTGCTCCCATTGAAGAGATAAATATGCCCTCTTTAATCTTTACAACTGAATGAGCTTATCACTCTCGCTCGCACGACACATCATTAGACCGTGTCATGAATCCTCTGGCGTTGTTTACACTTTGATTTACTGAGATGAAAACATTTTCTTCAATCAGACTGGCAGAGTTCTCAGTACAAGGCCTGTCAGCGTGTGACAATCAACCGTGAATAGTAAACATGATTAGCAGCTGCACGAGGGGAATTGTAAAGTTACAGCTGGCTATAAACATCGAGACAAGATTATTGCATGATGCAAATCACGAGCAGAGATTTGATGTGTGTGCATGCAGCGACAGAAGACATTTTTAAGCATGTATGCGAGTCCAGCATTGATTTCATGTGACTCGTATAGCTACGGTGAATCTGCATTTTAATTTTACAGGCTTTAAAAGAGAGCTGACACAGTTTCTTCTGTGCACCCTGCTGCTCACATACCCAACACTGACTGGCTATATTTATAAGCCATTACATAACATGTTAAACTGCTCATTGGGAAAACTGAGGTGACCCAGTTAAGACAGCAACCTGGCTTAATATTAATACTCTGAGAAAGAGAGAGGGAGGGATGGATGGTGCATTCATACTGTGTTAGTGTGCAGCACAGAGAAAAAATTTGCACAGATCAGGTTTTAGTAGAAAGTGTGCATAAAGTAAATAAACACTGCAAGTGAGAGGCATGTGCACTTTATTATGCTGTGTAAACAAGTATCGTGCACGTGAGCCACTGAAACATTTAAAAAGGGCGAAGGATGTACTTGTATGCAGTGCTGTGTAATCTTTTCAAAGTAACTTTTTAAATATGTGAATGGAAGTCAAGCTGGAACTGAAAGCTACTTGTTTGTTTTTGTCTTTTTACATTTTTGTTCTATTAAAATATATAGGAAACATGTTCATGCATGAGATATACTCACCAGCCACTTTATTAGATACACCTTGCTTGTACCAGGTTGCACTCCTTTTGACCTCCAGCACTGCCTTTATGGCATAGATTCAACAAGTTTCTGAAAATCTTTCTCTGAGATTTTAGTCCACCAACCAGCTTCTTTCATCTTCGCCTAACTGCAAAAGTTAAGCCCTTTCTCTGTTTCAGAGATTTTGAGAAAGCGAGCCATGCCTTCATCTCACCTCGACTTCTGTAACAGCCTCTACTCTGGTGTTACCTCTTCATCAATTGGCCGACTGCAGCTAGTCCAAAGCGCTGCAGCACAGCTCCTAACTGGCACACGCAAGTGAGATCATATATCTCCTATACTTGCATCACTACACTGGCTGCCATTCAGCCAGAATTGAATTTAAGATCTTAACATTTTTTAAGTCTTTGCATAGACTAGCCCCTACATATCCTGCTAATCTCCTAACCTGGTATTCTCCCCGAAGATCCTTGAGGTCTGCAGACCAAATGCTATTTGGTTGTCCTTAGGTCCAGATTAAAACACAGAGGGCACCGGGCATTTGCCGTGACTGCTTCCTTTGCATATCAGGTCCTCCCCAACACTGGATACTTTTAAAATCCATCTATAGACCAATTTTTATTTGCTGGATTTGATTCATCATGAGTTTTTTACTATTATTTTTTTTATTATTTAATTCACTTCTATGTCCTCTGCTTTGTACATTTTATTGTATAGTACTTTGGTCAACACCTGTTGTTTTTAAAAGTGCTATATAAAAAATTTTGAACTTGAACTTGATATTGCTGCATATTTGTCATCTGCACATCCATGACGTGAATCTCCGGTTTCATCAAATCCTAAAGATGCTCTACTGGGTTGAAATCTCATGACTGTGGAGGCCATCTGAGTTCAGTGAACTCCAGAGATTTTTCCAAGGTTTCTGACATGGTGTGTTAACCTGCTGGAAGCAGGATGGTTACACTGTGGTTATAAAAGGATGGACGTGGTCAAAGGATGGTCCCATTAACACTAAAGAGCTACAACTGAACACCTACCACCATTCTGAAGTGATGGCAGGATGGATCCTTTCGTTTTTGTTTACACGAAACTCTGCGTAAACAACTTGAACGCTGTGTTTGTTACCTGGGATCCCTTTAAAGGTGGTCAGCCCCGTAGAAGCTATAGAGGTCCAGGTGCCTTCACACAAGCTCTCAAGACTACCCTGACCTGGATGACTGAATCTATATGGACTTCTACACACGTTGGTTGTAACAAGTGGTTAATTGAGCCGCTGTTGCCTTCCCAGCAGCTCAAAGCAGTCTGGACATTGTTCTCTGACATCCGGTATTAACAAGGCATTTTTACTCTGTGAAGTGCGGTTCACTGGATATTTTTTCATTTCTGGAGCATTCTCTGTAAACCCCACAGATGGTTGTGTGGGGAAATGCCAACAGATCAGCAGTTTCTGAAATACTCAGATGGGTATAAACAATCATGTCACATTCTGTGTTCTTAAACCACTTTTCTTTCTCTTTCTGACACTGAACTTGAGCGGTTAGCCTTGACCATAACTAAATGCACCGAGTTAGTGCCATGTAATTGGTAGATTATACATTAACAAGCAGTTTTACAGGTATAGAAGTAGCTGGTGAGTAACAAACATCGACAAGGATTCATGTACTGCATGTGGATCAATGTAAAGGGTTTTTTTTAAACATAAACCTAACCCACGAGGACTGGAAATACCCATCAGTGCCTGAACCACCAAGGTTGTACTGGCCATGATTGCATAATTAATTTGAAATGAGCATTGACTACCTGTGAGCACTGGCGAATAATTACAGTACGAGTGCCCTCCTGCTGTGCTTCTGTGTGTAAAGTGAATACAAATGCAGAGCCCTCGAGGTCTCTGAGAAAGCCAGTGTGTGTTTATGACCCCTGCTGTGATTAATTGTCATATTAGTTTGTGTGTGCGCGCTTGAGTGAATACAGTCGTCTCGGCAGCTCCACAAGGTGTGTGAGCGTTTCCTGCTGTGACAGCATACACACAGACACACAAAACTCACACTGACTGAAAGTTCATGAGTTCATTTTGAAGTCAGTCACGTCTGAAAACATCAGATTACAAGTCAGCAGGCGACTAAGTCAAAGTGATGCATTAGCCCTTTGACTGATCTACAGTATAAACTAATACTTCACACTAGGACGCACACATTCAAACTCACGATTTTTCAAGAATATTTACATGAATGAAGGCGAAAGAGGCACATCTTTACTTAATGTCATTTTTTACTGATTGATTTCTGCAACATACAAACGTGTGTGTGTGTGTGTGAGACAGGATGGAGCTGAGGGGGCGTGGCTGAATGAGAGTCCCACAGGAGGCAATGAGCAAGCAGCAGCGAATCACATCGCTCATGGTCATGCCGCTAATAATGATTGGAGGGCAGAGGGAAAGGGTGAGGGCGGGCAGGCGGGCTCTCTCTTAAAGGCACAGGTGGGCTCTTTACTGAGATCGAGGCTTGTGTATGAATGTGTGTTTGGAGTGGAGTGGAAGTAAACAGAAAAATGAGGATAACGAATCATAAGAGAATCAATAAAGTTAAAAAGACAGTCGTCTGTTGTGCTTGGGCACACAGACATGTTGGAAATGACAGCCTTTCTCAAAAAAAAAAAAAAAAGAAAAAGGGAAAAGACGGAAAGAAGGGCGAGAGTGGAGGAAGATTAAAGAAGCAAAAACAGGATGGGAAGTAAGTAGGAAACAACGGAGGAGGAAAAATAATGAAATGTTCCTTGTAGAGAACAGGACATTCATCTAAGTTGCATGTTTTCAAAAAGAAACCAAAAAACTTTCAAAAAGAATAAAATGATGGAGAGGAGAGCGAGTGAGAAACACTGATGTTTTTTTTTTGGGGGGGGGGGGGGGGGGGGGGGGGGGGTTTTTTGTACAAAAAAAAAAAAATAATTAAAAAAAAACAAACAAACAAAGAGAAACCCTGAAATATTTGCCAGAGGCAAAAATAAGAGGGTAGCAGAATAATTTACAGTTTAAAGAAAAACATTGTGTAGAGGGAGGATTCATCATCATGCACTGATTTTCTTACATCTTCTGTTAATAGGAACATTTAGGAGATAGAAAAAAAGAAATCTGAAGTATTTTATATCTAAACTGTCTTGTACAGCTCTTTATAAAACAATGCATATACTGTATAGTTATGGCAGCTAATGAGAAAAAAAAAAGAGAGGAGTAAACAGTAGTAGTCCTGGGTCCCTGGCTGCTGTTGTCTTATTGGATCATTGTCTCAGAAGCAGATAAAGACCAACACGCCGTCAGATGAGAAACCAAACAAGTCGGACTTGTAGAGAAGGCTTGGAGGTTTAATTTCAATCTGTTGAGTCAAAGGTTTCAAGCGTTTCAGGCGATGTGTAACATTCAGACTCCGAAACACCGAGGTTTGTCGTGAGCAAACTGGCGGCTGAAAGGAAAGAAACTTTCGTGGGCGTTCAGCTGAGGGATGGCAGAAGGAGAAAACCCCGACAGAAGAGCAGGAAATAAACGGAAAAAATATGAGCCCCGAGCAGACGAGCCAGAAACACGGAAAGAAGAGAAGATGAAGAACAAATAAAGGAGGGCTGTCATTGGCTGTCTTCTCTGTAAGGTGGACTAGGGCAGGCTCATGGTCCCAGCTGTGAGAGTCAGAATCACAGAGCTAACATGTTCGGCCTTTTCTGTGTTTAATGTAATTTTATCTCAAATGCGGGTAGCAAACAAAAAACATTCTCCAATTTATTCATTTAAGGTGGAACTGCACTCTTTGGTTCAGCTGCTTTGAGTTCACACACATATTCAACCCTTTACACAAATTCATTAGCTTTCTTCCCGTTTGGGTACACCTGTCAATGAAAACAGTGCTCCCACTTCAATTTTAAGCTTCACCAGTAGCCATATGAATAAGTAATTTAAAACCCCACCCACTGTATGCTGGAGGCCAAAAAAGGATAGAAATTTAGAGATTTTTAACATGGGACTCTATGGAGTCTATGAACCCTCAAGTGGCCACTAAAGAAACTGCAGTTTTTGTTAGTTCTGTCTTAATTTTTTTTTTAAGCTCAAGCTTTTTAAGCTCGCTGCCATAAAATAACTTCACTTTAAGTGACTTTAAGTGAAGTGTCTTTAATGAACCCTACAATGGCCAAACTTTGTTAACCTGTCACTCTGGCAGAGAAGCATAGACGTCTAAAATTGAGCTAACAACAGCAGTGAGTAAACGGTAACAGTGAGCTCTAGCGCTTTCGTTTCCGTGACGATCCATTGTAATGTAGCACCAGCACTTTGAAAGAGGGAGAGAGACAAAGACAGAGCACCCTGGCAACCTGTACATACCCAACAGAAAAGGTTGCATCATGGGCAACAGATTATCTAAGTTCGCTTTCAAGATTGTTGTTCATTCAGTAGGAGGCAACAGACAACTTCTGGGAGTTCAGGATCCCACAGTAGTTTTCCTAATTTAAGGTAATTCCTGATATAGGAGGAAAAAAATAATTCTCATTTGGCTTTAAACAAAGCGCTCATCCTGAACACTTTATATGTGACATGTAACAGCCTTAAAAGTGAGGTGTCTACAGCTCATGGAGGAAAAACATGCCCGCTCTTAGTCTTCTCTCCAGTCACCCCCCTAAATAAGGGCAAGAAAAAAAACAAACAAACCAAAAAAAAAAACAAAAAACGCAGGAATTATCCTTTAATCATAAACAAGGAAATAACCAAACTGATCCCAGGTCAGCATCTAGAGTAGTTAAACCTGCCAACATCAGCAAGCTGAGGAGGAGGACATGAGCTTTGTTCTAGCCTCTTGACTGTCCTTGCACGGCACAGTAGCACTCTGCAGGAGGACTCAGGAGGAGGAGGAGGGTACTGGCAAACAGTCTCTCAGAAGGTGTTTCTATGTAATGCGTAGCATCTATCATCTTGGTTTTTGGACCAGCCAGGTGAGGTCGGTAGAATCCATCTCCTGACAAGGGAGGACAGTGGTGGACGGGCAGCTGGATTGTTCCATCATGTCCACTCCAGGGGGTGTTCTCGAGGACCTTTGGGCTGAATGCAGCGGTTACCGAACCCTGGAAGGAGAAAATGTTTTAGCTCAGGTTGTTTTACCTCAACACCAGAGGGAAAACCTGCCTCCGAGTCCTGCCTGTTCTCAAAAACCATCAAACGTTTTCTGCACATGCAGCCCAAAGCGAGCTTTCGGATCAGCAAAAGCAACGGCACATATCAAGAAATGATGACCTTCATAGAAACCATGTTTGTCAGCAACATTTCCTGCACAGACTCACTACTATTTTTGTTCCTTCAGAGGCCCGACTAGTAGAGATTTGAACAACAACAGTATCCAATCACAATGACAAAATAAAATTTGTCTACAACAAGTGAGATAGTAGACTTACCCACCCAGCTCTGGCTTGCTGTTGTTGCTTGTTGTGTTTCCAGCAGATGAAAGGTCGGCTGGAGAGGTCGTCGCACAGTCAGACGCATCTACACATAATCAAGTGCAACAAAGAACACAGATCAATAGGGTGCAAGTATCCTTGCAATAACAGTGGTGTATATGCTACTCATAATTCAAGTCAAATATATTATAAAGCAGGTTTTAAAATGAGATCATTAGAGTGATATAGATCATATGAGACAATATCAAAAAATGAAGTTAAGACAAAAAACATGCTTAACAACAATAAAGAACAGGATAAACATACAAGACTGTTAAAATAACTGAAAATGAGATGAAACAAAATGAATTACAGTGAAATATTAAAAGTTAAAATAGTTAAATAATTAAAAACTACCAGCAGCCATAAAAAGCGTATCTAACAAGTAGACATAATAGCTTACAGCATTTATTGCTTAAGTTGAAAATATACTAGTCAAAAACAGAAACTCAAGTTTGTGTTTAAATTTAAATTTTAGTTTGAAATAGATTTTGTAAGAGAAAACACACAAGTGTTTTGATTTGCTGTTGAGGAGCTGCTCTCCCTTCCTGAATGAGTGCAGCCACCTGCTGTGCAAAGGTCATTGATTGTGGATGCCTCTGATGAACACATTAACCAACCATCTCCCAGGTATGTTCAACAGGAGACATAGCACGGCTAAACACTTGTATTGTGTGTTCTGAGACCACTGGCTCCAGAATTCAGAAAATTTAAACTATTTGTATCTGGTAAACAATCATGACCTACAAAAGTAAATGCAGTAAGAAGATGTTGTGTTCTGGTCTAGTGGATAACATGGACATGAATCTACATTATTGTAACGCCTAGCTGCTAACCCATAATAACCGTCTGTGTACTCTGCACATCTGTGGTACCAGCTGCATCCCAGAATGCAAAGCACACCTGGCTACAGGAAGGACTTGGCTCAAACCTGCAGTATGCACGTGTATATAGTTTGCATTCACACCATAAACAAATAGCTCTGGAGTTCGCCGACTACCTCAGGGTCTCTGTGGAGTTGTTTTGGTTTGCAACCGAGTGTGATTACTGCATTCACACCTGAACCAGAGTATGATTTAAACACACCAAACACCATAGGTGCAAAAACAGCCTAACAGGTTAAAATGTTGTAGAGAGAAATAGATTTAAGACAAAGACGAACACGTAAAACATGTATTTCTTTTTTTTTGACATGGGCTTTAAACGAGATAACATCCGGTTCATTATGTAGTGTTACATCTGTGCAAACATTCAAACATTTCTCTGCCAGGAAAGTTTGATGCTAAAACCCCGTTTGCAACGTAGCCTTTTTATACTTAAGAACTGCTCCTAGTGAGTTATACTCATAAAAAGGTAAAAAATATCCCCACTGAATTAAAGTCAAATAAGCTGTCATAGCCACAGAAAAACTACTGAAGCAACAAATTGGCATTAACCATCATCACACAATCCTCATAGCACAGATAAGCATATGCACTCATTTTAATTGCAGCTCTCTCTAGACATGTTTTTATCTTTTTTACTCCCTTTTCTCCCTCCTCCTGTATCTCTGTTACTCTCTCATCCTCGCAGCGGTTTTTCTGACACACACTGTCGGTGTTATCATCGGCAGGCTAATTTGTAAACCACCAAAAGGTCCGTTTCCTGTTCTGCTGGCTGACTGCTGTGAGCACCAAAAAAAGAAAAAAGAAAGAAAAAAAAAAAAGAAAGAAATTAAAAAAAAAAAATCGGGGAACACGCAGAGAGGCATGGATGGAGAGTTCAAACAGAGGTGAGAGATAAAGAAAGAGAATTAAAGTACACTAATGATTTGCGTGTTTGCACCTTTATGTGAACTCCACTCGGCTGAAGCTGATGTTTTCACTTCCAAAGGGTCTGCCGGAGAGGAAGCCAATCGGTGAATTTAACACAGGATGGGCGTTTGAAGACAAATGATCAAAAGACACGCACAATACAGCACAAACGCACACACATTCCCACATTCAGACACGCTCAAAAATCCCAGCCAAGCCTCAAAAGGTGCTCCCAAGTTTTGTCTGCACTTATGTAAAACATTTGAAATAATTAATTGAACCATAATGATACTGGCACACACAGTTGACAGCCACACTCTTTTCAATATAACAAAAAGGCTTTAAAGTCTCTTAACCTGCTTTTCTTTAAATTAACCTCATCTTTCCGCCCTTTGCATCTTTGTTTCTATTTGTAACTCGCCTCCCAAAGTGAGCTATGACCGTCTCCATCTCGGCACGGCTGAAATAAGCAATGCTGACCTCTAGTGTTCCAAAACTGCTAAAGTCCCTCTCAGCAGTGGGTTCATATTCAACAAAGTCTCCTTTTCATCTCATGTGCTCCCTCGTGGTGGAATATTTTTAATACTGTTTTCTTCCACTATCAGAGGAGCTGTGCAGGGAGGAAGGGGGAAAAAAAAGAAGAAGAAGAACAGCAGAAGGCAGCAGGATGGTTGCGCTAATAACGAGTCAATCCTGTGAAGAAGAGGCCTCCTACCTGCAATATGCGAGTCCATCTGGTTGTTTGAAGTGAGGAAGACAGAGACTAAGGCCTCTACCTGTTCATACGCTGTACTAGGCAAGAAAAGCAGAACACAGAAAACCAGCTTCCTCCTGCTTCAGCTCACATCAGAGGCTGCCGACTGCATCAAACAACCACTGCTGACTGGCTTTACTCTCACAACCAAGTTTGCAAAAATATGGCGAAACCACACAGCAACACATGAATCTTTGATCCAACCACTCCCCCCCCCCCCCCCCCCCCCCCCCCCCCCCCCCCTCATTTAAAAAAAAAAAAACAAAAAACACGG
>VUQR01001944.1:87646-102873 GCA_015108515.1 Hemichromis elongatus | reverse complement strand
TTGACCCTACCCCTCCCCCCCCCCCACCCCCTCACCCCCCCACCCCTTTAGTTAAAAGAAGGACAACACAATAACGTGGCCGCCCAGTGAATCCACACCACTGGGTACACACCTGTGGAACTTGACCAATGCAAACGCACCTGTGGCCAGTATGAAGGACTCAGGGGTTCTCTCGGGGAGAGGGGGAGGGGAGTCGTCGCTGTCCCAGCAGTCTGGGTTAAAAAGGTCAGAGGTCAAATGAGAAGCAAGGTTAACTACTGGCCGAGAAGTAAAGCAAAAGGATCGGCAGTCAAATGGAGACCGAAAGGCAAAAAAGCACTTAATTTATTGTATTGTTATATAAAATGCCTGCATATTGTTACGTTATTATTCAGATATTCAATTGTTCTATTTGGTGTGATCAGAGAAATGTCCGTATAGTCTCATATTTGCCATGCCGCGGGACTACTGGCAGATAAGATGACATTGACCCATGGTGGTGTTGCTTTGTGTCGCTTATTTTGTCCTAAAATGATCCAGGATCCAGTTTCAGTTTAGCAAAGCTACATTTGTGCTTAAAGACTTTAAAACTGTTATTAATCTCTTAACCTCTCTGACTGTCTGACAAGAAAAGATGAACAAATGAAAATAAAAACAATATCTACAATGGCCAATCTGTTATTTTTAGTAATGTGATCAGTTTGTGTGTGCTAACTGCCACACTTAAATCTCTTCTTCAAATTCATCATCATCATCATCATCACCCAGGGACCACTGCTGTTACGGTTAGGTTAGGGTGACATTTGAAGGGGAAAATACGACATTTTAAAGTCTGGCTGGTTAACAAAGCCAAGAGTTACCTTTGAATGAGTTATAAATTAAAACCTTCTCATTTGCCAACCAAGAAAGTCAAAAACGAAATCGGCCAACTTTCTTGGTTGGCAAAAAGAGTCTCAAAGTCAAAATCTTAAGTTAAATATTAGGTGATGCCTCCTCCACCCAATATTCTCACCATCCTGCCAAGGCCACCGCCTTTCTATGGAGTTTGCGCGTTCTCCCTGTGTGTTGTGGGTAACCTCCGAATACTCCGGCTTCCTTCCACAGTCCAAAGACATGCAATTAGTGTGATTCGGTTAATTGTTTATTCTTAATTTCCTATAGGTGTGAATGTGAGTGTAAATCGTTGTCTCTCTGTGTTAACCTTGCATCAGATTGGTGACCTGTCCAGGGTGTACCTTGCCTCTTGCCCTATGGTAGTGGGGATAGGTCCAGCCCTCCCAAAAACCTGATAAGGATAAGCGGAGGAGAATGGATGGATGGATGGATATTATGTGATACTACAGCATATCACTGTAAATAATGAGGTAGAGAAAACTAAGCATAGTGATTGTGTATTTTAATTTAAAAAGAGTTTTGTCATTAGCCAATGCAGATCTTTTTCTTTTCTTTTTTTTTTTTATTGTCTTTGATTTCCACTTTTGTTTCTGGCAAAAAATAAAAAACAAACAAACAACTAAATCAATTTTTAAAAAATCCCAAATGTTGTCTGAAAGTTTTTAGGTGCTTTATCTCACACAGTTGGACTGTAAAGTAGATGGGACACAGCACCACCTCACCTCACCACCTGGTAAATGTCATCTTATTTGCACACAATCCAATCACAGACAAAAAGGCAACAGCTTTGTTAAACACAAGAAAAACATTTTGTATTAAAAATCGATCACTGTTTTACCGTTTTTCCTGAATAACAATTATATTTGAGAATTAAAACATTGTTTTGATTATTTTTATAAATATAAATTAAAGAATTAGCCGTCCATAATTTCCTGCTCATTTTACTCTATTCTTCTTTGTTTGTTACAAGATTTTAAAGCACTGTGAGCTGCACTAATCTCTCTAAAATGGGCAATTACAAAAGCTGTGAGTGATTCATTGGCAATGCAGTCAGCAAAACAGGCAGCCACCAGCTATCTATTGACCAACCACAAAGCAGCAATTTGCTCAGTTCAACTCATCAACAAAGCAGCCATTAGATGCTTGCAACCAATCAAACAGCAGCCGTTAGCTTTTCATAACTGAAGCACTGCTGCAGCCCAGACACAGTGTGAGAGGAAGCCAAGCAGACTGAAACAGTCGACGTCAAAACAGAGATATTTTCACATCGGATTTTAAATATTGGAAATACTCAAGGAGAGCATGACATCAGGTATAATGCCAGAGATTCTATGGCATGTGAATATATTTGGAACTTAAACTGCACAGAGGATTTCAGTCTAGTCCACTCAATTTCATGTGTGCTCAGATCAAAGAAAGAAGAGCAGCAGGGGAAGTCTCAGTCCTCACACCCCACCAGAAGATTAAAACCCACATCCTTGTCACAATCACATCAATCCCAAACAGCGTGACACTGTCTGTTCGACCCAACGTGCACCAAAGTGGTGTAAGTGCATTCATCAGTATCATGCAGTGTTGATCTTTCCCCATCCAACATGCACGCGCAGTTTTCTGTATCGCATACACACACACAAAAAAAAGAGATTTCTTTCATCCTTTGTCCCATTCACAAATTCCCTTGCTTAGACAAACACACACAAACAAGCTGAAGGAGGAAAAATCGTTTCCACAGATGTCCACATTTGCAGCATTCCTTGCAAACCAACCAATTAGTCAAACAGTCATGCTTTGTGTGAGACTCACTGGAAACTCTCTCTCTCTGTTTTTGTTGTCATTTCCTCTTATTCCTTTCTACCATGCCTCTTGTTTTTCCCTCTTGTGGCCTCTAACTCCTCAACAGTGAGAAAAGTGTGTGTGTTGACAGAAACAGCTTGTCATTAGCTTGTGTACCGTCTGAGACCTCTGGCTCCTTACCGACCCAGAATATTACTCCACTGTGTGATGTTTTTTTAATTGCCTGAGTGTACAGTAGGTGAGTGCAAGCTTACTTGGTGCCTTCATGTGTGTTTAAAGGAGATGGATCTTGACTACTTGACTGCTAAACCTCATTGTTTGGCATTTAGTTTTCATATTTTCTTGGTTAATTTCACATATTTTAAAGAAGAAGGAAAGCAGTTCAAGCAACTGATCGACCTACTTGCTATGGATGGAGAGACAGTTGGGGTGATCTGCCCTGCAATTGACATCGGCGACACCTTTCTGACAGGCTGCTGGTCTGCATGTTGAGAGGATGCCGTTACGGTGGCAGTCGCCGTGGATACACTTGTACGCAAAGGCTCCTTTCCTCCTCCGGACATCTCCCCGTTCCCCTCCTCGTCCGAGTTGTCGGAGTGCAGGGGGTTGGTGAAACTCAGGGCAGTCCTAACAGGTGTGGAAGTGGAGGAGGAGGAGGAAGAGGAGAGGTGGGAGGAGGAGGATGAGGATGGAGCCACACGGTCTGAAGAGGAAGAAGAGGAGGTGGTCTTGGGGTACAGTTTCTCCGGGCTGTTGCTGGGTTGAGTCCACGCTGCGTGGCCGGCTTTCAGGTCCCCTCTCTGCTTCTCCACCTTCTCTCCACTCTTCACAGGAAGGTGGTTCGGCCTGGTGAGGCTGCCTCCATCTGCTTGACTCTCTCCACATCCACAAGCTCCTCCCTCTGTGCCCGAGTCCTCTGACAGAGAGGAGCTAGATGTCAGAAGGGACTGACCAGTGCGAGCTTTAAATGCGTGACTTCTTTGCAGCGCGGAGCTGTTGTTAGTAGAACTGGAGCCTTGTCCGCCCGCTACTCCCATCGATGAGGAGGTGTCAAAGCTGCGAGGTCCTTCCTGCAGTGGCACCTTTTTAATCTCAATGCTGAGCTTCCTCTCGATTCGAGGAGCACCAGAACAATCAACAACCGGGGAGAGGGGCGAGGATGGGGTCTGAGTCTGGCTTTGGCCTGATTCCGACTTTGAAGACAATTTGTTGTTATAGTTGTCATTGAGATCCAGATTTGAGACCTGACTCTGCTGTTTTCGGCTTAGTAGCTCTTGATCTTTCTGCTCTGAGGGACTGGTCTGTTTGTTTGGCCTGGCCTCTAGCTGGTTCTGCTGCTGGTCTGTGTCTCTTTCCTGAAATAAAAGTAGAACAAATGAGACATGTAATCTCCCCCCTTCACAAAAAGCAAAACATTCACAAGCCACCAGAAACCTTTGATGTTCATGTTAGAGTTCACAAAAAGCTGATTAAGCAGGCTCCACACACAAAAAACAAACACGAGATGTAGAAGAACACAACAACCTTATTTATATTTATGCGTTTTCAAATTTTTGCTGTTATCGACTGTGAGCTGGTTGTTTTCCCTTCTAGACTGAAACCTAATTCTTTTTGAAATAATAATTCACTATATTTTACTTGCACAAAAATGAAAGAAATCATAACAAACACGTGGATCTTGGCATCTGCTGCAATTCTTTTATGATGTTACGGGTTGTTTAGAACAAATGATGTCAAAAGACAAAACAGCAACTTTTTCCAATGCTAAAAGATGAAGATTTCCTTTTTACAGCATTTCATTTTGATACTTCCTGCAAAGTTACCTGCATGATGGGAACTTTTTGTTTGGACTAAAACAACTTAAAGAACTCAACATGGTAATGAACTTAACTTTCCACCTAATATGTAACTACATGCTCTTAAACCAGGACCACTGTAAAAACAGGGAGTGACCATCTCAGAGGACTAACTCCTTCTTTATGGTCTACATACTGGTTGCGTCCTGCACCATCTGTGATGTCATCACAACCATGTAACTGATATCCCATGAGTATGAACGAGAGGTGGCACAACACACACACAAAAAACAAACCCCAAAGCAGACAAAAGCGATGGATCGACGTCAGAACAAGCACAAGTAGTCCACAGACCACTTTCCATGTACAAAACAAACAAACAAAAACTGTAGATACATACCATGCAGTTCCATACACAATAGTATCGATGCAAGTTGACAATTTTTAGTGTATGTCCAGCTCACCTCTGTCACGTTGTGCTGCGTAGTAGCCAGGACATGGATGACGGGTTTGGGATGGTAGCGGTCATTGTCCTGTCGCACGTTCGTGACAGTCGGGAAGGCTGACGGAGGAGATGGGGTCAGAATGGGTGGTACGGGGTGAGCCTCTGGGGGTTGGAGGATCTCTTCCTTTACATCGCCTTCTACCTGCGTACTAGAATGAGAGAAAGAGAGGGGGAGAAAAAAAAAGAACAAGTTTGTTACTGAATAGATATTACAGTTGACAGTGAGAGTGACAGGCTTTTGATGCTCTTTAATCAGACATCTCAGTTCTACAGATCTAAAAGTCATAATAGTTACTGTTAAACTAAACCAAGGATTTTCTAGTATAGATAAAAGTTTAAATATCTACAGTGCAAAACCTTTAAATGCATGCATCCTAAGAAGGGTGAATTACAAGACTAATATGATGAAATGAACTTATATTAAATCTCATGTACGTGTAAAACTAACTGTAGGTCTGTGCCATGTTTTCTTCACCACTAGATGGCAGAATTTGAAAAAAGTCTATACTTTTAGTACTGTAGAGAAAAAATTACATTTCTTCTGTGATATTTTAAGACTTCTGCTCTCACCCATATTATGTGGCTTTAACAGTGACATAATCTGCCATTGTGACAAAGTGAATACAGATTCAGATCAGTGCTAAAGTTAAAATTTAAATCTTACTGTAACCAACAGTCTTAGAAAAGGTTCTTCTTAAAGTACTGAAATAATTTTATTATCTTCCATGCAGCTTTCTCAGGGCACAGAAGCAGAAAAAGCCAATTGTCAGTAACATGACAGCATTTATGGCTATTCAAAATAAGTAGTAAATGATTACTTCACCTTCCCACAGAGCTTTACCACATGTACAGTATTTCAGTAATGTAGCCTACTAATAAATAGTTCTGTAAAGCTAGCTGTGTAGGTGTTTGAGTTACATACAGGATACAGTGGTTATTAAAAAGCTAGCCACAGAGAGATGGAAAGTGAGACAAATATTGTTCAATACATTTATATGCTGTACGCATGCAAAAATATAGATAGAGAAAAGCAGTCAAAGGAAGTGGTGGCATACCAATTTAAGAGCACATGACCGAGGCAAGAGCCAGCATACAATGCTGACAGCACATGATGCTGTGTGTGGATCAGAGACAGGCAGACACAAAGTCAGACACTGAAGTCGCAAGCTAGAAGCTCGGGGGATTTCCTTTCATTGAGCAACTTTGGAGTTGCAGTCAAACCATAAAAGCCTTCCTCATTAAGCCACAGAATTGCAGCACAGAAGACGTTCGTCTTTCAGAGGCTTAGATCTGCCGTGTGTACTCTTGTTTACTTGCTCTTCCAGATAAACATTTGTTCATATTTTTTAATTATAACAGGCTAGGATGCACACTGGATTAAAGAACCCAGCTGATAATGGATTCTTAAGACCTTTGCAGTTTTTATGTTTTCCAGAAATGTACACTTCCCAACACAAAGAGTCTCACACACCAATATTTCAGCGGACTGCCTTTAGCTGCTATGTGGCATTGTTTCAATAAACTTGGGGAGTGTTATAGGATTTGGACCACTGTGTAAAGTCTTTTCCAGCACATACCAAAGGATTCTCAGATGGGTTAAGTTCTGAACTCTGGTGGTTGATCCATGTGCAAAAATTATGTCTCATGCACCCTGAACAATGCTTTCACAATATGAACCCAATGAATCCTGGCATTGTCATCTTGAACTATGGATGTACCATCAAGAAAAAAAACACTGATGGAAAAACTTTGTTATTCAGTGTATTCAAGTAGTCAGCTGACCAATAGAAGCAACCCCAAGATCATAAAACTGACCTCACATACTTAGTAGGAACTAGGCACGACCCTGATGTGTGTCTAGAATCCATGCTTTACATTCCCAAGCAAACTGACAACTGACAGAAATCTCAAATCACTTTCCTGATAGATTTATTCCTGACCATAGCTCTTATTCAAAGATCCTTCCATAGTTTAATGGACACTTTAACTGAACACTTCTTAACATAGTACCAGTAGTTTCAGCTTCCCTTGTTTGATGCAGAAACATCTTTTCCACGACCCCGGGACATGTATTCCGACATGGTTTAAGAAATAACCCGCTGTCAGCTGAAACATATTAATGACTGTAGCAGTTATCAATTGGGAGGCTATTGTCTATTTACTTCCTTAAATCAAGTAGGGCTTTTGGCTAAATTGTATTTCACAAACTAGTTAGCAACTTGGTCTAGTGTCAAAATGACCACATCCACAAAAATATGACCATCGACTTGATGTTTCCTCACAAGAAGACTATGGACACAAATCCCCCCAGTATCCCAATATGATGGGCCAATATCAGCTAATAATATTGGCCACTGAATAAAGCCAAACTAAGTTGATTAAAACTAGAACTCGTGTGCATAACTTTTGTTCCAATTCTTGGAAGGGTGGATTGTTGCAGAACAGTATATTTGGCTTTCAGGCTCAACATAACTTAAACCAGATACAACTATCCCTTTGTTTTCTTTAATGAAAACTTTAATTACCCATGAGAATTTCTTCTTCTATGTCATCTTTGTTGCCTGAGCAAGCATGAGATATTTAACAACACAGAATCCCACTGGATCCGGTTATTTCCATGGGGGATTTGAGATATTCAGATGCCACAAAGACTATTTTTAGGGCCCTATAATATGAGATGAGATGAAATTTTAATGATTCCTAAGGGGAGGTTGAGCTGTTACAGGAGCAAACACTAATAAGTCACAGAAAAACAAACAAGCAGTAAAGGGAGGAGAATAAAGAAAAAAAGGAAGCTGCAGGCAAAGAACTCAGTGACAACTGCAGCATGTATGATGAAATGTAAACATGTATTACAAAAATATAAGAGTTTACATCAAGTGCAGGTGCTAGTACTGCTGCTTTCCTGAGGGATAAAATGATTAAATAAAAAAGCCCATATTATTCCGTTTAATGATAAAAGATGAAAAAGATCAAGATTTCCCTCTTTTTGTTTAGCAGAAGCAACAACACTTCAATTCATCTCACTCGAACTTTTGCTAAAAACTGCTAAAACTATTCTGGAAGACTGTTAGTATACTGAAAATTGCTTAGCGTCGTCATGTTGTCAACCAGCACAATGTCAAAAATCAGTCTATTGAAGTGTTCTTCATATTGTGTAGGTAGCCCCCTTTTCGCCTGCAAATTGTTTCCCCACTGAGTTGTTTAAAGATGCCCTGAAGTGACTGGCACCGACACATGAGCAGCAGATCCAGTCGTGCAGGGTGTAAAGTGGGAGGTCAATGGATTAGACTTCTCGATCGGAATGAGATCTGGGGAATTTGAAGGCCATTTTAACACACTGAACTCTTTGTCATGGACCTCAAACTTTCCATTGTTTGCAAGTTTAGGTAGGTAAAAACAGTCATATCAGTGCCACACCTGCTTCCACTGGTTTGTGTTCTTTCTATAATCTTTTCCCTAACATCAACCTAACGACAGACATGAGGTAAAAGTAGAGGTGTTTTAGCAACCTTCCATCATAACCAGCAGTAGAGTTTTTTGGTATTTTGGTTTAGCTCCCCTTCAGGTCATGTGGCGTCATTGAGTCATGCCAAGTTGTCCTGTTTTGTACTAAGTACTAATCATTGCTTACTGGGAACACATGACACAATGTTTCAAAGATGTTGTAATCTAGTTGTCTGCTCATTACCTTGTCAAAGTCACTCACTTTAGCTTCCAACACATCATCTTCAAGAACTCTTCACTTGCTGCTTAATAGTGATTATCGTGGCTCATAGGTGTACACACAGTTTATTCGCTAATGCAAACATTTCTTCTGTCAACCTTGAAATTTTCACCCATAAATAAATCAGACATGCAAAAACAAGCTTGGAGCAGCAGGTGGTTGTGGCTTTTGTGGTCACAGCCAGAGCTCTGTGCCTGCCTTACCTTCCACAGTAGAAAACAGACGGTAGAGGATGCTTTGTAAAATTAGAAGCAATTAGAGGAATCACTAAACAGCATCATTAATCGTTTGTTCCACAGGGACAGCTAAAAATTTGTATGATATAACATTTAATACTTGAGTATCATACTATTGCTCACATTTTACTACCACAAAAACACAGATGTCAGTTTTGGTACTTCATAGGTTACATCATTAAGATGCTACTGACACATTTTAATCAGAAGTCCAGAAGTATTGAGGTCTTAAACCCATCCCTAATGGCAGAGCATGAGTAAAAGCCATGTCTCCCTGGAGTTCCTGCAGCATCTCCCCTCCAGCCTTCTCTCTCTAACCACCAAAGATTCCTCTACACATTTACAACACTGCAGGACCCACTGGGAGTGTGGCCGGCAGAATGTGGTTTATGTCTGCAAAAATAACTCTCGCCATCAATAGAACTCTCTCAGACTTAAACTAGGCCTTGACATCATTTCTTTATAAACATGATGATGCGAGAAAGAAAGGAACATGCTGATAAGAAAGAGAGGGAGACGGAATACACTCCTCACAGGGCGTCTTTGGCAGCTTCTGCAAGTTCACATTTGTATGTTTTATTAAGAACAGGAAAGAAACCGTCCAATAAACAGATCACTTGTAGGTACACAATAAGATTAGAATGAGCTAAAAATGTCTGCTCTCTCATAAAACTGCCTTGTGCAGGAGACGAATTAAGGAAAATGAGAAATTTAGTGCAGTAAAAAGGATACATTGGCTCTTAGAAAATGTAATAACCCCAAATGAGTGCTTTCCTCGAGGTGCAGCTCAATCTGCATAATGTCTAGAGGGGCTTTGGAGGATCCTTTTTCATGTGCTTTAGCTCAGGTATTTTGTTAGGCTGTCTAGAAGATACTCTGCAGGCATAGCAGCTCTTCTGCAGGGATTTGGGCTTGTTCTGTGCCCTTCAAAGGGACAATTTTCTTTATCTAAAATCATCCTGTAGTAGATCTACTTTAATGTTTACTTTACAGTCATTGTTCTGCTCCATCACCCCTAAAGAAAACTTGGGAAATTATTTCACTATCAATGAGAGAACAGAAGTCCATAAACATCATCAAGATTGACTTTGATGATATCTCCACTATGCATCAGGCTTAAATACGCCTATTTAATGACATGGTACACTTATAAACACAAATACAGACCAGTTCATTTAGGCTGGGGGACTTTAACACATCCCTACTGATTACTGGAGAAGGGAAATTCCTTCTTTCCACTCCTACCCATCCTAAGGAGACATGGGTAGCCACTGTGTGGTGCCCAGGGATTAATTCCAGCTGTAAGCCAGTGAGCTTCAATCAAGGGCACAGTGACAGGAGAATTATCCTAGCATGTCATTTCTTTGGAAGAGAGAGAGAGAGAGAGCGCTAAATCATCTTCACGTGCATTAAGGCTTACCTACCTACTAACTGATGCATGACTTGAGATTATAACCCACTACAGCTTTATGCAAATTACCTGTTCACAAAGACAACCCTTTGAGGTGTGATTTTTATTGTCATTAGCAAATTATTTGTGTTTTTAAAAAAAACAATCAAGATAGCACAACCAGTTCCTCAGTGTAATAAATTGCCTGATAAATTGTTAATATCATTAGCCCACGGGTAGATACACTTTTTCCAATCTTTGCCGTGAATGTTTAAATTATGTATTGCCTGCAGAAAAGAACAGCAGCATCAGCTGCGTTATTAAAGTGGAGTTTGTCAGTTGATAATTATTTATTAAGGACAAAAAAAAAAATAGCAGATCATTTACATCTTGTAATCACACTGATAATCACAGAGCCATTGTTTCTTATATTAGCACAAAAAAAAAAAAAAAAGCTGTCAAAGCAGCAATCTTTAGAAAATGCTTCCAGCAACAGGTAATTAAATGAGACAACGTCTCCTGGCAACAAGATGTCCCCTCTGACATTAAAGCTTCAGTACTGAAAAAACACGTAGGCATCCATCAACCCTGTTAAAAAGTTATGAAATGTTTTGCTGTGTTAATGGGGAGAGGATTTTTCCAGGTGTGGATACATCATGAGTAGAAAGAAAGAGGGCTGTAAGAAAGTGGAGTACACCTCTGCTGGCCCCAAACTTTACAACAATATCAAATCAGAAGGAAGAGATGAAGACGGAAGAGAGAAGCAAGATTTAAAATAACAATAATAAATTAATTGAGTAATAGAAGGGAGGAAAATGTGTAAGACTTAATGACAAAGAATAAGAGAAAAGAAATCTGTGTGCTTATGAATGTAGCAGATAGTGTGTGTGTGTGTTTGAAATAATATTCCTAAATTTACATAAAGGACTGTTTGCTTTGAAAGAGCGGTAGATGAAAAATGCAACAGTTCTGCTTTAACTAGCCTTGGGTTGTAGTGTGTTCAATGCCACGTTGTGTTGCAGAGTATTGCAAAAGTGTTGCAAAATGATCTATAAATACAGCTCCTTCTACAGCAGGAGCAGCATTCAAACAGAAGTTAACTTTGGTGAAGTGGAGGCTGTTTGTAACTGTGGGCTGACGGGGAGCTATGCTGTCACAAAATACTGGTGTACTTTCAAAACATATATGTTTCGACTGTGTTCATAATGTTCTCCAACAAGCTACCTCTCGCCCGTTGTAAACCCCTGTGCGAGCAAGGTAAAGCAGGTGAAAACTAATCGACCAGTTGCAAACATGTTGCAAACTCGATGAAAAACAGGCTTGAACGATTTAACGATAGAAGCAGACCATCTGAAAAATAAATGTCAGACAAACGTCCTACCTGCGAATGCGGGGAGGTTTTGGAGGTGGAGTGTCCCATGTATCATCCGATGAGTGGTGGCTTGCTTTCTCAGGACTGCTTTCATCCTGAACAAACACACAAGAGTAACAAAATTGTTGGACATGACACTTGTGAAAAGTGGAAAATAAACCAACTACATATATCCCTACTTTCAGTTATAATCAATATATTATTTGCAGACTAAGATTTTTTTGGTAATTTATTTTAGTAAAAGCTCCAAGTACCCCACTAATATATACAATAATATTAATATGTTCAACAAAATACTCAAATTCTTTATATACTATATATGTGTATTTACATGAAAGATGAAGCATATTTTTCCAACAAGCCCTCTAGACTAACCCTCTTTCTTCGCACTTAAATGTTTCTGAAGCACAGGTAACAAGTTGCTACAAAGTTGCTTCACCAAACGATAAAAGACGAATCTGAAAGAAACCCTCGCCCCCCAACAACTTTTCTCTCAGCTCTCATCTTTCCTCTCCTCTGACTCATTAGTTTGACTCCTTCCCCACTCTGGTAATGAGAAGATGACAGGCCCACTTCAGTTATCAAACTACTGACATGGGGGCAAACCGGGCCATTTGAACGCTGTAGTCTGGACGAAGAACTAACTTCTTTTTTTCTTTTTTTTTTTAAGATCAGGAGTACAGGAACGCAGCTTCTCTGGCTCCGTACGCATGTCCACATATGTCGTGAGAACCGATCTGGTGGGACTGTTTCCTGCGAACAAAGGCGAGTGCGAGTGTGCGGAGAAACATGTAGGATGCGTGTATGTGGAGGCCTATTGTTCCCACCACCACAGAGATCACCTATGTGGGTGTTTTAGTCACCAACAATGGCTGACTGGACATGAGTCAATGCGTGTACGGACTGAGTTAGTACAGCCCAGCGATACTGATTTGCTGTGTGTGATTGCAGTGCTCTTGCAACTGAGCGAGATAAAAACAGGGTCAGCAGCAACAGACTTGTGCTGAAGTTTATGTCGTGCTTGGTGCAAACCACACCTTCACTTAAATGATTAATAGCACAAATTTTAAAACAAGGGAAGTTGTGATACAGTTTGTCCCCATTTTAGAGCCGCTCAAAGATATATTGAGCTCCAGTTTACAAAGTATATCAGCAGAGTCTTTTCTAATGTCAAAAACAGTTGTGTCCGTCTGTAGGGCTGTGTCTTGCAAGGGTCCCCCTTTCCCAACGGATGTGTTTTTCTATTTTCAGACTCAGAGTGCATTATGGGAGAGAAGTGATGTCACCAAAGCTTCCTAAGCAGGAAGTGAGCATCTGGATTGCTGCCAGCACACTGTCTCATTGTATCCCACCCCTCTCACAACTCTTAAGATTTGCCAATCTTAAAAGCCCTCTCATTGATTCCCATTTCCACCACGTCTATGTTTTAACAGGTCAGGTGGAGCAATGATTTCTTGATGTTACCTTACCTGATGCTGCTTTGCATCATTTTAATTTCTCTTTAGGATTAAAAGGCTACCAAATGGCACCACCTCAACAAATCTAGCACCTAAAGCTTACTATCTTCTTCAGGCAGAAAAGTTTGCTGCAGAAGCTGATTGCGTTTCTTCAGAGGCCACTGGCATTAAATGCTGATGGCTATTTGTGTATCGTGTTGCATATGCTGCACTTTAAGTTGCATTTGTGAGCTTGCCTCTCTTAAAAAGCAACTGAAGCAAACATGTCTCAGAAAGAGGCAGCAGATTTATGGTCTGGTATTTTATCTGCTCAAAATACATTTATTATTACTTGCTATTATTCTTCACTTACAGTAACAGCAGTTTCTGTTTATATCACTTAACGTGCTGTACTGATTTCAGAATCTTACAATGAAGCTTGTGCAATCTTTCTATGATCTAGCTGTCCAAATATAGAGCAGCTTGTAGTCTCTTTAAGGCTGCTTGATGGGAGGACAGGATGACATGAAGGACCTATGGTTAAATGATTATTGGTGTTCCAGATTAGAGCATGAATATTTGAAACACAAAGTTTGTGTCTTTCAAGTTTGGCAAATATTATTCGTCCCTCCTTTTTGTTTTAATTTTTTTTAGGCTAGATATATGCTGTGCACCGTCCTAGATGAAAGACGCAAAAATTTATGCCACAACTTCACCTACTTCCAAGGTGCACGGAGAGGATGAGAAACGAACAACGCAGGAACTCCAGCAACACTTTGAAGTAAAGAGGAACACCTTCATTAATTGACCAACGCGTTTCGGCTTGTGGCCTTCATCAGTGTCAGACGAAAGATAGCCATTGTGACAAAAACCGGTGGCATCGGTTCATATCAAATTGTTCATATCTATGAGCCAAGAAATCCGTTCCGAGTGGCAGCAGCCTTATTTAAAGTTAAGGACGAAACACAGAAGAAATAACTGAAATTCTCACACACATCAAGCTTTAGTTTCAGTTTAATAGACCTACTCCGTACAGTGTGGTTTGCAACAACCTTGATCATATTAGAAAACTTTTTTGGCAATGGGAGGAGGATCAGAGACAATTCAGGACACTTTGTATAGAGTGGTTGTGTATTTGGGGGCAATAGAGGATAATGTAAAGCAATTTAAAATGAGGTCAGTGGTAAGTGACAGAGCAAAGCGCTTCCAGTTCTTTTTAAATAGCTGAAATTGTCTGCAGTCCTCAGAGTACTCTGTACAGAGATATCGCTCTTTTTAAGCACAATCACAATGACTCTTTTTCTGTCTGTAAACAAAAGTTTTCTTTAGACCTCTCCACACCATCTTCTCCCCTGTGACTAATTATCTGTATATTTTTCCCTCCACTCCCAGTAAGTTACTCAGCGACATCCTGTCTTCCTTTAACACCACAGAGCATGCACACTGTGTGTGTGTGTGTGTGTGTCATACCATGCCATCATGGATCTGTGTGCTGGTGGGACTCTCCAGCTGCTGTAGCTGCTTCTCAAACAGTTGAGCGATGGCTCTATGAACCAGCTCATACTGCTCCTATAGATAGAAAGAGAACAGACACATGATGAGGCAGGAGGGAGAGAAAAAATAAGGGTTAAATGGACAAGGAATGAGAGGAAAGAGAGAAGTGGGGGGGGGAGTTTCAGCAAATCAATATCAAATCAAATATACTTTCCACTGTATCAAAACAGATTTCATTATAGTTACAAGCTTCCTACAGGATGGCGGTCTGAGACTTTCAACTCAAACATGTGTCAGTATTTGGCAAATAAATTCTGTAATTCAAATAACGGAGCTCATTTTCACTCCCGGGAGAGAAAGAGAGAAACACCTCGGTGCAAATTAGACTGTAAAGTGAAAAATATCTCCAGGTGAAAATCTCACGTCAACTACAGGAAGTTGGTAAAACATTTAAACACACCCATGTTAAAATTGTGGCAAAACCACCTCAACCAGTTACACACAACGATGGGAATGTGTGACAACGAAAGACCCTTTTCAATCAGGTATGTAGCAAAACAACATGAGAATGGGGGGGGGGGGGGGGGGGGGGGGGGGAGACCGA
>VUQR01001944.1:64624-87626 GCA_015108515.1 Hemichromis elongatus | reverse complement strand
CGACCCTTAGCAGAAAATAAGTTTATTATTACCATTGACAAAACCGAACATTATAACCTTAACTTCCTAGGACCCGGCGTCCACATATGTGGACATCACATTTAGTGTAGTCTAGACCAAAATACTAAATTTTGCTCTGCAAGGGCCTGATACCCACTTACGAGGACATTATACTGCCAAATTTTAAACGAATATCCTCATGTGTTTATCATTTTTCTCAGAAACAAAAAAAAAGAAGAAGAGTTCGTGTGTTAGGAGGTTAAAAGCACACAAGGTTAGCAAGATATCTTTTTCAAATGTTGCAGAAATACAGTTTAACACTTCAGCTATACAATAATATGCCTTCTTAAAAAAAATTACAATTCAGGAAGTGAAACTTGACAGCATTACCACACATACATTTTAATGTATGTGTGGTAATGCTGGCTTTAGCCAGACGATTAAGGTTCACATGGACATTAAATAATCCTCATCTTGCAGACTCCTTAGAACAAACTGTGTGGTGTCTGTTTGATTGAACCCATGTGACAAAGGAGCAGAAGACTGTCCAAAGAATTCCCAGCCAGAGAGTGTTTGTGCTGATTTTAATTACCTCCTGCCTGCGGCACTCTACTTATGCGCCACTTTGTCTAAACTGAACAGATTATTTCCTACGACGGAGTGTTCGGGCCACATTAAGAAAAAGAAAAAAATAAAATAAAATTGTGTCCATTTTGAGAAAAAAGTCAAAATGTAGAGATTACAGTTGCCAATGCCACAGCTCATATACCTTCTACAAAATGCCCTGTGTTAGTGAGTTAGTGAAACTAACTAATCAGCTGTCTTATTGCCTCTTGTGATTCCATTGGTATCCTTGCACCTGTTCATTTACCAGCCATTTCATTTTGTACAAATTTGGCCAACTCTTCCAAGTTTGTGTGTGTTTTTTTTCCTTCAGTGTTCTTTTACTTATCACACCAGTGTGTTTATGTGCTAAAAGAGAAATGACTTCCCTTCAACTGAAACCAAGCATGATCTCACTAACTCATCAACACAAGGCATTTTGTAGAGGGTACAGCAGCTGTGGCAGTTTGTCTTGAAACAACAACTGTAACCTTCATATTTTAACTTTATTCTCAAAATGTAATCAGTAATACTTTCTTTTCGTAAAGTGCCTCTAATACTTCTTCATAATTTCCAGTAATGAGAACACATCTAAAAGCAGAAAAACCTATATATGAAAAGGATCATATATATATGAGGACGTTCATGACCTCAGATCCATGTCTTGTAGTTGGTGCGTGGCAGCAGTAAAGCTTCTGAATACTGATTAGCATTTCTGTGCTAGTAAAGAACTAGTAAATAAATTATCGCCATGTATAAACATCCGTTTCATTCATTTGCATCTGTAATAAAAGCTAAGGCAACAAACCTTGGTTTGAACAGCCGAGTGTCGCTGCGTCCTCATCTCTTGGATCAACCGGAATACATTAAAATCTTCTGGAATTTTCTTTAGAACGTTAAAAGAGAATTAAAAAATGTTTTTAAATCGATTTAATGTTTACATTTGCATAGGTAAGTGTGTACTGACATACCCCGGCTTTGAGGAGGTTCCATGTGTAGTCGATAGCACAGATAGCTCCTGTCCTCCCACAGCCTGCACTGTGATTAGTGGAAACGCACATATACACACACACACATAAGCTTTTGTTGTATCAGTGCACTAGATAACTAGATTTCTATCACTGAGAAGCATCTGGTCTGTTTGTATGTTGTTTACATGTATGTAATAACACCTCATCCAGACAGGAAGGAGACAGGAGCCTCACAGAAGCACACAAACACCAAAAAAAAAAAAAAATCATAAAAAGTGATCTCACGCTGTCAACATGCATTCTGCTACTATAAAGAGCACCGTTTCTCCAGACAAACAGCGCACATCAACCCACACAAAGCATCTTAACAGATGCAGAGATGCAGCTTTAAGTCCTGCTGTGTAACAGAGGAACCAGGAAATGTCCTCAGGCTGCTCATTATAACTGATTACACACACATGGAGACGAGTGCGTGCAGTGTGTGAGTGTTTCCATGCATGTGCGCAGCAGAGAACTAGAAACTGTGGGCTTTTAATCATTCTGCTTTTGTTTACACTCAAGTTGATAACTTCACCATTTAAGCTTCTTACTGTACTGTACTGATAATATTTACATTTGTAGCCTAGAACTGTCTTTCAAGTCTCCAGCTTCAGTAAACTGGGTGCAGCCTGCTGTGTTTACAGCAATTAAGCATTTTGTATTAATCAATTTTTATAAGTTTCAACAAAGTCAGTACATATTAGCTGAATTGAACCAAAACAACAAAAAACACTGAAATTCCATTTCAGCTAGGAGTAGTTGCATGCATAGCTACCTGCAGTGTACACATATGGGGACATCATTGTTCTCTTGGTATTCTCTCATCAGCCCGATCATATCCAGAATGGAATCAAATGATGAGGGGACGTCATGATCCGGCCAGTTCATATAATGGAACTGCGTTATCCTACGGGATTCCTGCAGGAAAATAAATGTTGATGACCGAGTAGAGAGTCAGATAAAAGCTGTTCCAGTGGTGAAACAGTGAAACTAAATTAATAATAATGCTTGGTAGGGTGATATGCTGATATGCCATGAACGATGTTACCAAACTGAATCTTAAAAAAAAAAAAAGAAAAGAAAAAAAAAAGAGGAAACTTTATTGACACAAAGAGTTTAAGTATAATCCCATCCCATGGACCTTCAACTTGCCCATACAGGAAACATCGAATGCTTTTCCAAACTAACCCAAACAGCTCTCTCTAGATCAGGCGTCACAAACTCCAGTCCTGGAGGGCTACCGTCCTGCAGCTTTTAGATGCATCCTTGTTCTGACACAGCTGAATAAAATGAATGCTTTGTTAACAGACCTTTGCCAAACTTCATGGCATGCTGAAGATGTAATCCAATCATATGATTCAGCTTTGTTCGAGTAGGGGTGCATCTAAAAGCTGCAGGACTGTAGCCCTTGAGGACTGGAGTTGGTGACCCCTGATCTAAATGCATCTGTAGTCTGCAGTATTCAAGCATGAAGACTGCGCATCAGATCTGGAGCATGACTAGCTGTTTTTTGGTTTGGTTGTTTAAAAAAACAACAACAAAAAAAACAAGAAAAACACCAAAAACAAACAAACAAAAACACAGGCTGTGTGGGGCATTTTCATGTCTCAGTCTTGACTGCCTATGCAGGCCTGTCAGGATATTGGACTGTAACATCATGAGACGTCTGAAGGATGTTGTGGACATTTAGCACAAGCTAAATGGGAGCTTTTTATTGCACTGATCGGCATGCAACATTTGGCCCCTGGTCAAATCGCTCCTTTTTTCTCAAACTGAAATTTAAAGGTTGCCATTTAAACACATGCAAACGGTTGAAGCGGGACTTTGGGTTTATGGCTGCACAAATAAAGCTTAATTTGACTTAGATACGGCTTTTATTTGTTGAAAAACATGTGGATATGAAGTTTATTTGTATGCACTCTTGTTTCCATTGTGATAGGCCATATCATTATCTGAAAGTTAACACTTACTGGTTTCTTGAATGACATTAGGTATTAATGGAGAGGCTTCAAAGGAAAGCACTTACATTTTCATACTGTGCTGTCAAAGTCCTGATGAAGTAGTCTGTTCTGGCCTGCTCCGATTCCTAGAAAACAAAAACACGTGAGGAAAGAGGGAGTCCCAAAACCCAGACCTCCTACGTGCCTCCTTTTGTTTTTAGACACTTGTCTCTCACACACACACGCAGCTGTATCATCACAGATTTGTCTACTTACATAGGAGATTCTGAAAGGGCCAAAGCTCATGGGCTGCTCCCCCTGCATCGGGAAATACCGCTCACACTTTTTCTACCAGAGAAGAAAAATTAGCTTTGGCTGAGAACACAGACACTACAGCTTCATGTGAACACACACTTACAAATTCAAAATAAACAATTAATGTGACATGAAGAAACCAGACAGTGACAGTTATGAGTGGTTAATTATGGGTTTTCTATAGCCAGATGTGCATGCATGTGCAAAAATGTGCACACTTACTCTTCCCATCTCAAACTCTCGACAAGCCATCACAATAACCTGCGAAGACACAAAGAGGAAGGATTACAATATCAAAATTTAAGCTTTCAAAAACAAAAAAGCAGCTTTTTATTCATTCCTGTTCAGATAGAGAAGAGTTAGAGAAACTAAGCAGAACATCCTTCACGTTGATCGCACATTTCCATGCAGCTGCATTTCAGGTCATTCCCTTTGATCCTACAGGAGTAATTATCAAAGCTGCAGACTCATCCTCTTCATAGGACTAGTTAAACCTAATCACAGCCCTCCTCCCTCTTCTCATCTTTGTCCATCTGGTTACAGCATAAGCTCTCTCCATCTGCCTCTTAATTCCTGATGACACAATTAAATATTTATTTTGAGTATCTTCATTATTACAGTTTTACTTCGTACACTACCAATTTAACCACAACTAACGGCACAATTTTTTCTCCAATTTGTGTAATGACGCAGACCTTTAGTTCTTCCAAATATACACTCTTGGAAAGCGTAAGCGCTGTGTCTTTCATGAGATTTATCAGGTATTTAAATCTAAATTAAAATGAAAAAGGAGAAATAAATTTTACTTTTTTTAAAAAAAAAAAAAAGTTTTCTATTAGTTGTGGCTAGTTCTTGCAGCATTTTGCAAAAACACATTAGGTAATAAGCCCTCTCTTCCTCTTCAGCTACCCTGCTAACAGAGGATCCCTCTGCAGTACAGCTGTTTTTATGCTTTTGTGGCTAACTTACCAAATAGTTGCACTGCTAAGGTGCCATTTCCAGCTCTTGTAGCACCACCTCTTGCTCTAGCTATTATGTTTTTGTAGTGGTCACTCGCACTACTGCAACAAAACAGTCAACGCAACAACCTGAAGCGTGTTTTAAATGTTTCATTTATTTTTATAAATGCTATTATTTATAGATCGGTAAATAGTCAGGTTTTAGTTTTAAAAATCAAATCAATGCTTTTTAATCCATTCAAGTCCTCAGAAGATAAATGTTTACATCGCTGAAATTGAATCAAATCACTGCAAAACAAGCCAGTGATCACATAACTAGTCTATTAATGAAAACGGGAAGAGAAAAAAAAACATCAAGCACATCCAAAGTGTAATTATTTACACATCAAACGTTTCCTGTTCTCTTCGCTTTCAGTGTTTTAGGGCAAAAACAGCACCTACAGAGACGATTCAATCGTTCACAATGAGAAAAAAAAAAAAGATTTCCAGTCTTCTAGTAAGGAAAACTCACAGCTACGTTGTACTCCCAGATCATCCTCCAGAAGTCGATGACAGTGTTCTGCAGTGGACCCTGAGTTGCGATATAGGCCTCTGGGCCATCCATACCCTGAAAGCAGAGAAAACGTGTTCACTGATCATTAATTGAGCATTAATCACATGTCTCAGTATACTATGAGTATTATTCCACTAAACAGTAAACAGCATGCCAGAGAACATGGCAAAGTAACTTGACTTTACCTTAATGAAGTTAGCATTGATGTAATCTGTGTCCTGATTGGTTGTCTTTAGCTTCAGCTTCACCCTACTGTGATCAACTGGGGAGGAAATGGAAAGAAATATTTACTCTATTAAAACATTTTCTTTCCTATTGAAACAAAAATAAACAAAAAAATGAATGAGGACATAGGTAGAAACAAGTACAACATGTGATAAAGGACACAGTATTATACTCTATTTTGATGTACAGTGCTTTTGTGAGTACACATCTGTCATGGATGAACCAGTTCTTCCTTTGCCTTGTCAGCAACTCATTCACTAAAAGCCTTACTGAATGAATGAATAAATGGATGGATGGATGGATGGATGGATGGATGGATGGATGGACAAATGAGAAAAAGAGGATAAAGGTATAAAAAGTAGGACAGATGTTTGGTCACGTAAGCTTTCCCCTGAGGTTATTAAGTACTGCAAGACCATTGCGTGACTTACTGTAGCTGTTATAAATGCATCTCTAAACAAACCTCTTATTTTTCTCATTTTCATAGAGTAGGTAGCCTTTAACTGAACGTGGTTTTCTCTGGTGTACAGTGACCTTTAAAGCTGAGCTGATATGTGCGTGACGCTTATAAGCTTCTCGTCATGCAGGGAGCAAAGTTTCGCATAGATTATATTGTCAGGTAACACTTCTGATCAAAACGCCAAGTGAAGGAACAGTGTGTTTATCACCGTGATTTTTACCTACTCATAGGCAGCACACAACCACCAAAACCCACAATATTGCTGAATATTAGGCCCCCATTTAAGTCCTTATTTATAGCAGCATTGTAGTGTAGAAGGAAGGAGCATTAATGCAAAGGCCAGGTGTGACCAAAAAGTTCCCATAAAAATCAAAAGTTAATTTCATGTGCACCGCCAATCCCCCACTTTTTCAAGAATTTGCCCATTTTTTGTCCCCTTTGTCTTCCCCATGTGCTCTTAGTATGAAGAAGCCCTGCATATCGATTTATGATTGGCTACATTAAAAAAACGAGAAATTTGAACAAACTACAAATTTTGCAAAATGCTTATGTCATGTGGAAGCTTTGAGATAAATTAGTTGTCAGTATGCCATACAAGTACATGGAAAAGTAACATGGCCATAATTTTTTTATTAGTTTCACCTGTTTCTGATAAGTTCAAATGTGTCTTATGGGAAAGAATCTTCCATCTGTGCAACATGACTTACATGGCAGTATATCTTTATATCTGTTCTTCTTCACATTCTCCTCCCTCTCCCCTACATTGGTCGGGTAGATCTTCTCTGTCCGGTATTTGGTAGATAACCGTCGTAACCGCTAAAAAACAAGAACACAAGAAAACAAAACAGACTTTAAAACACTGTTTCTTTCTTCTTCTTTTTTTTAGCAGTTAGACATGTCACATGTGAAGTGGTTAAAGGTATAAACTTCAAATAGAAGAACTCGAATTGTGATTACAATGATGACTTGTGTGCCTTTGTTTGAGAGGAAATATGATAAGACAGCAGGGTCAACCAGTAGTACAAGTCAGACACAAGCCAGCCTATCAGCAGCAGTAAAACTGGTGAGCTCAAATGAGAAAGCAAGCATTAGACAACAGCGCTAAAAACCCCAACACAAAACAATGAAATAAGACTCATAGATGTTAAATAGACAATGTTCAGCGTTCCCAACATACTCTGTACTTGGGCTGTCCTCCCGGGTATATATCCGGCAACTCATTTCAGCATTTTTCATTTTTAGTTTTTACCTGTCTGAAAGAAGACCACCCACAATTCACATATTTATGGGAAATCACCTCGCTCTTGTTTTGAAAGTTTCAGTGTTGATAACAATCCCTCATTCCAGATCAAGGCACCAAAAACCTCCTGCTGATACCTTTGTTCACTAGCACATTGCCTGTAGTTTGTAGGGAAGATGCTGAGCTGCCTGTAAATGCTTGCCTTCTACTAATTGAACAAGTGTAATACTAACCAGCCTTTCAAATTAAAAAGATGTCTTAATGCAGCAATCAACAAATTTTAACTTTTATTCTAAATAATTTCCCCTGGGGATCAATAAAGTATTCTGATTCTGATTCTAAAGGCTGGCCGTCATGTGTCACACGTTTCACATTCTCACCACCACTTGATGAGTAGTTGCTAAGTCATTTCAGACAAGTCTGCATTTTTCATGCAAAAAAGCAGTTTGGCAGCAACCAAAGCAAGAGGTTCTCGGTGTACCAGCATCTCTCTCTTTTGACCAATTTTGCACTTCAAACACGGATTTAGCAATCGATTTCTGAGGCCAATTAATTTCCCAGCTGTTCACCGGTACTGAGTGAGGCACATACTTTTGCAAAGAAGGTATTCACGAGTTTCCTGTGGTTGTCGGTAGGTAGCATAACAACAGGAGTGGCTGCAGTGACTTCAGAGAAAAAGCATGGGTTGACTTTTTGACATATGCCATGCGTCCAAAGAGGGGTACACACTTGTAAACATTACAAATTTGTATGTATAATTTTATATTTGGCAATGTATTTTAAACTTTACTGCAAGCTTCTTTCTGTCAGCTCCCCTCCAAGTGCGTGCGAGGAGCTGAAAAGGCTGGATCCGTGCATCCTTGTTCTTTTAAGAAAGCATTTGTGCCTCCTTTCATTGCATCTACCCGCACCACAGATGGAAACTAAATCAGTGGGAAACATGTTTCACTTCAGTGTTTTGTTATTCATTTACTCAGAATCTTAGCTTAGAAAAAAGCAGATTATTCCCATATATAGCACAGAAACGCTGTTTTATCAATCCTTCTATGCTGACATCAATATTAATACCATTGCACCAGTCTCGCATACACAAACTTGCAGTCCTCTCTGTGTGACAGTGCATAAAGTGTGGCCAAATCTAATAGTGGCTGACACTGATGAAGACACACTCAGTTAATGGGAAATGGGAAGAGCACAAGTACGTGGGTCTCTTGTGTGACAGCAGGCCAGAGCTTAGCTAGCTGTCCTTGAACACTGCAGGCACCGATGAGGATCTCTTTACAAAAAGAGAACACTGTACCATAGGCCATATTTTCTTCTGTTTACTCGTGTAACTACAGTCATTATGTGTTGGGTTTAGGGCGTTTGCAAAATGAAGGTGACCTACACTGAACACCGAAAGCGCTATTTGTGGCCACAGAAGACTGAATTTGACAGCGTAGGCAAAGAGCTGAGCTAAAAAAGCAGTTTAATGCCCCAAGTGTTACACTAGAAAATGACTTTTGAATGAGTCTCTTTTTTTGTCAAGACAGTTGCTACTGTGATAGAAAATGGCATCAGGTAGAGGACAAAATATTTTTATTTAAAGAACCACATTTTATTAAGCCTATTCTGAATCCTCCTTTTATTTTATTTTATTTTCTTTTATCTTCATTCTGGTCTCGAGCTTAACAGTGAAAGTGTAAAGAAACTTCAAAAGCACAGCAAAACTTTTGTGCCATTATAAAACTCCTGCTGCTAAACTTAGATAGCATTCGCATAGTGTCAACTCTCAAGGGCCTTTTTTTGAAAAAGATATTTCTGAAGTCAGTTTAATCTCTTTCCTCTCAGTTATTCAGACATTGAGGAAATTAGGAATCTCTCCACTTTTCCTGCCCCTCTCTCTCTCTCTGCAAGTCTGAGAAAGTCGGCGTGGGCGTTCAGGCTTCTGGAGCCTCGTGTGAAAAATGGTCCCACCTCTTCTCTCTGGCTTTCCTCCTGTTACTGTAGCAAGGCACTGCACACCCTAACTCCCTGTGTTTCTCACTTTCTTCCTCATTTAACTTTTGTAAAAACTTCAGTGCTACTGGACATTCAATCATGAAATAAATGTGACATTTTAAACACTTGATTTTTCAAAATGTACAATGCTTACTTAAAGTATTAGATAGTGGTCTCAGTGCATTCATAATCAAAACATTTCTGACTTTCATAAAGTTGTCTTTTGAACCTTTATTTTCTGAGCACAGCACACAAGAATCCCCCCCCAAAGACATAATGAGTTTTCAAATTTCATTTTATAAACTGAAGGAGAGAAAAGCAGCGCGAAACAGATACCGTGGGCGGCAACACAGCTGTGCATGTGTGTGAGAGTGTATGTGTGTGGTAATAGCGTTAGAGCTCCTCTGGCCTCATGTGAATTACATTTGCAACAGAGGTCTGCTTCTGTGTTGGGCCACAGTCCAGGCAGACATGCACACAAACACACTCTCACAGACACGTACACAAAACGAGTAGAAAAGGCAGGCAGTAATGATGATAAGTAGCTTCCCTTTGTAGCCCCTTTTGTTTCATTTACGGGAAACGCGGGGAATCAAATTCATTTTCCCATTAAATCCTGTGGATTTAGACATTCAGCAGCACCTGGCATACAGATATTTGCCCCCTTAATCACCCATTTTAATCTTAAATGACAGAATATATCATCTGCCAGTTAGTTAGGACAAACCAAGCAGTAACAGCAGCTACACTCAAAATTACAGCAAAATTAACTCTATGGCAGGGGTGTCCAGCATAAGGCCTAAGGGCCAGAATTGGCCTGGCACATACTCGAAAACGGCCCATTGTATGGCTCTGGAAAATGTTAAGGAGAGCATCAATTTTGTACTTGTACCCCATGGCCATTCAGACCACACCAAAGTAATTAAGTAAGAGAAAGAATTAAATGACAGAAATGTTCCAGTGTTTCACTATTTAAGAATTTTATTTTGATTTCATTTTATTTTATTTTTTTAGGTGGATAGTTCTGATATCTTCTGTTTTATAGTTACAAGATAATCTGGGCAATGAGCTACCTATTCTTTAAGCCCAGGGAGACAAGCTGAGAGATTTCTTTTATTTACTACATCAGGATTTCTTTATCATGTGGAAAAACTGAGATGTACATATTTTATATCTATATCTATATATATCTATATATCTATATCTATATCTATCTATATCTATGCGCAAATGGGTAGTTAAACTTTTTCATGCAAGCGAAAAAAAGGAAAAACTCAAGTTTTACATTATTTCCGGCCCATTTAAGATCAAAGTGGGCTGTATGTGACCCACCATATAAAATAATTTTGGTCACACTAACCTGACAATCCTCAATCTGCTTTAGATTGAATAACCAGAACTTTGATTTGTTACGCCAGTGGATAGTTTCGCATCATTCACAGTTCTTATGATAGACACGAAAAAGGTGTTTTTTGGACAGCAAGTGGGCAGAGCTTGTAGATTCCATTCCAATCTGTTCAGTGACATAATACAGAGCCAAAAGTAGTAAAACCTGCCTGAAACTAAGTGTCGAGACGATCTGAATCTTGAGTTTTTGGCTAACAAGGATTAGCAACATGTGAATGAGCAACATATAATATTATGTTCTTAGGTATAATTAAAAGCATGTATGCAATACCAGTAGTTCTAAGCCATGAATGCACCATAGAGCACTATCTGAAGCATCACTGACAGTGTCTTTATTTATCACTTGTTAATCTGCTGATAGAGCAGGGCCAACTTGCCCGTGGAGTGTCACTTACAACAATTACAGGAATGGCAACCAGGAACTGGTTGCAAATTGTCTACTCCATCAGAATATATGCCTTTAAATGTATCAGTTCCTTTAACCAATGCTAACATATTTTTCTGAGAAGTTGTGCAACAATACATGTAAACACTGCATGGCTTTTCCCCCGTTTACCACACAGAAAACTGAAAAAGATTTAATGAAATATCCAACAAAGGATCAACCCTATAAAAAAAACGGTACTTGTTTCAATATCAATCCTTAGTTATAATTACTAATATATTAGCAGTTAAAACTACTTGTTTAATTGAAAGTTTGTGATTTACGGCAGAGTACAAAGATAACAAGAAGAAAATGTTAATAGTACTCCAATCAGTCCTGTGACTAACAAAGCTCACCCTCCCGGCTTCCATAGTAATCAAGAGGTTAAATAGCCAGGTGTTGCTAATCAAATACACCTGATTAATTGACAAGCTTTTCAATTAAAGCAAAAGTTGTATTGCAGTTTGTAGGTCTGGGGCATTCCGGTGTGTTAACATCTTGCCACAATCTTCCTCCCAGGAGATGTCCCAGAATATTCCCCGCAAGATCAGACAATGCTCAGAGAAATTTGAAAAAAGAAAATAAAAGGCAACATTTCACACTCTGCAGGCTTCGGTTAACTTGTGACATTTAACAAGCTCACCACAGTACAATTAAAAAGAGAATGAACAAGAATAGCTTGTTCTGAAGGGCTGCAAAGGGGAAGTCTGTCATTATTATAAAAACAAAACATAGCAACACAGTTTAGGTGTGCAAAGTTGCATCTGAACAAACCACAAGACTTCTGGAACAACGTCCTTTTACGGACAAGACCGAAGTGGAGATGTTTGGTCATACTGCGCAGAACCATGTTTGGTAAAAACCAATCGCAGCATATCTGCACAAACAACTCTTACCAATTGTAGAGCACGGCGGTGGAGGCGTGATGATTTGGGTTTGTTTTTCCAGCCACAGGACCTGCTCACCTTGCAGCCACTGAATCGACTGTGAACTCCTCTAAACTATTCTAGAGTCTAGACTGAGAAGATCAGTTCAGTTGTGACCTGGTTTGAGGGTTATGGAAATTTCAAATCACCCATAAGTCTCCGCGATTTATGTTTATTGTCAGAGACATGCATTTGCACCGTTTACATATTTATTTTCGTTGATCAAACTAAGCATGTTTCTTTCTCTTGACAAATGGGTATTCACTATCACTTATCACTCAGTATCATTACAGAATCAAAAAAATAAAATACGGCTTTCCCTTGTCCTAAACTTGATTTCCAATTACTCTTACATAAAACACATACACTAAAGCAGTGGTTCTCAAAATTTTCACAATGAGAACCACCTCATAAATTATGGCTCTTGAAGTACCACCTTATGACCGACATTAAAGTAGAGTAGTATAGGCCTATTTGACACAACATACAGTTTACACAAGACAATTTTATTTCTTATATGAATGTTATTTTAACTATCATAAACAGGATGTGACAAGTGATAAAAATAAGAACTGTGAAACTTGATGAAACCTGCTTCCGGGTCCAAACTACTCTGCCTTTATTAAGGCTGTTGTGTTTTAAACACGTTTTAATGCTTTGCATTTTTTTGTTATTTAACCTGAACAAGCCATTTCGGTTTTTATTATCACTATTCATTTTAAGGCTGAGTTTTTAAAACCTTACAATGTAACACTCAGCTCACTCGCAGAAGAAGAGGATAGCATTCTCCTGGCTACCAGGAGCTTCGGCATCCACGCAATACTTCCTGACTCACTGACGGCATCCTCCGTGCCCCACCGATTCTTCCAGGGGCGTTCGACTCATCGATGGTTACTGGGATTGGGGAACGGCGGACAAGGGCTGTGTTTTTACTGGCTCCCAGAAGAGACTCGGGGACTCTCACATCGTGTTGGCATACCTCCCCAATGGTATATTATTTCATTGGATGTAATTTAAAAAGTGGAGATGTTGCATGTACCACCAAAGAGAGCTCGAGTACCACTAGTGGTATGTGTACCACAATTTGAGAAAGACTGCACTAAAGCATGTGTGTGCTTTCACAAATGATTTCCATGCCTGAAGAATCCGAGTGTGACATTTATAAAACAAACTAACAAGAGAAGTGAAGTGTAACAAAATTGGAGGCACAAAAAGGAGATCAGAGCTTGGGTATTTCAGATAAAGGAGTGATCTGAGGTCAAATATAAAAAGAAAGCAGTGGCAGCAGGAAAAGATGAGGGAGAAAGGGGACACGAAGGACAAGGAGAGAGTCGAGGCTTACAAGAGGCTCATGATAACTAAGCTAATGGGTTCTTTTTTATTTGACGTTTTATTTGACGTTCATTCACATGCTCCCGTCGCCTAACTCTTCTACCCTCATGAAAGATGCCACCACAGTAAAAACACAGGTACCAAACACCACAGGAAACTGCTTCTCGGAAAAACTTTTGACAGGTCCTGTGGTTTTCACAACTTTAAAGTCATCACATATTCTCAGGTACAAAGTTTAAATTTTAAAATCACGTAATACTTTCGGTATATTCTGACTGGTCACCTCCAATGACTGCATAGGTGCCCCTCACCAAACAATGCCAGCTAGCAAAACCTTCACCTGCAAATGTTTAAACCAGAAGAAAGCGAGGCTACGTTTTGGCAGTACATGCTTCGTCATCATTCGCACCTCCGCCAAGTTAAAGGCTCAGGTGTTGGCTGAGCTGCATTTGTCAAGATTACTCAAAAGCTACTAATTTGATCTTAATGAGCAGTGCATGCACAAGTAAAATAGGAAGCCACACTCAGGGCATATAATTGTTTTTACAACTGACAGTCAGGTTTATGCACAACTCTGGACAAAGTCAACAGTTATTTTTAAAGGAAATTTTAGTGGAATTGCCATGAAAATTAAAAGTAGCGCACTTCTCAGAAGCTTGAGACGCATGGAAACTTGTGTTTTCTCTTGTAGCCAACAACAGAACATCTGATGTACTTTGGTTTACAGTTAGAAAACACCTCTGGCTTTGAAGTGCCACATTATTGTTTGTTTAACTGACCATGGATGAAGCACATCTGTTAAGTAATGGTGTAGAGCAGTAACATGAGAAAAGAGCATTGCAAATGGGGCAACATTTAGCTACATTTAACAGCAAAAGCAATACTTTTATTAAACCTCTTGAACTGAAGTTGCTAGTTTGCAATCTAATCACATCTTTATTGTTCCATTTTAAATTCACTGTGGTGGTGTACAGAGGTAAAAATTACAAAAATTGTGTCAGTGTCCACACACTTATGGCAATAACCACACAAATAAAATCCCCCCCAAACCACTAGCACATTAAAGGAAAGAAAACCTTTGACAGAATACTAGTGAGTAATAAACAATTTCTAGGCAAGACCACACTGAATCCACTGGACAGTTGTGGCTCCTTCCGCAAATGTATGTAGCTTGAAACCTAATTTAACAAAAGTTCACTAGCATCCATTTGAAGACAATTGTTGAATTCAATCTATAGCTTGCTTGCTTGCACTCTTCAGGGCTCCAATTTCCTCCATGTTATTGTGTTCTTTTGGTGCAATAAAATCAACTTCAGTACAATAAATGTTTGTTTTTTCCCTTTTGCACATTTATCATTGTTACTATGCTACTCATTATTTTTCTAGTTTTTCCCAGCATTCACATTGCTCATTTTCCTTCTGTACCATTTCTACCTTATGTTAATGTCTGTTTCTATCACTTCTTACTTCCCATTGGTCTAAGTAGTTAAACAGTGTGAATGAGCTGGCCAATTTCCTGTGAACGCTCGACTTCCACTGCCATGCACATGCAGGGCGGTGCCCCCAGCAGCCCAGGGCTGACTTCACAGACCCTCTTGAGGGTGTGACTGAATCACATGTGCTCACAGACGCATTTCTTTACAATGACTTGGCCTGAAACAGCTTAAAGATGCCAGAGCAGTTACTGGGATAAGAAGCAGACTGAAGACGAATACATATGAGAAAAATTATTTTTTTTAAAAAAAATGCCAAAAGAGATCATGATAGAAACGGAAAGAGTGCTTTACAGGGAGATGTAGTTGTTAGTGGATCTAACCTACTTTCTGTCTCCTGGCTGAACAAGTCAGCATCAGTGTACTTCCCTGGTACACTGAATAATTCAAACACGTACATAGAGGCAAGCACATTCTGTTTCTTCAACTCTTCTTCAGCTGATTGGCAGAAAATAAGCTCTTCCTGCTGCAGCAGTGAGGAGAAGGTTTTTGAATGCGTGTGGCCAGGAAGTGCGGTTATTGAGCGCTACTGGCAGAGAGGCAGCACTGACGGTCACCTTCCATGCAGACACACATACACACACACGCCAAAATAGGTCACTCCTCACAATGTTCTCAGAAAAATCCATCTCCCGCGCTGTGAGCATGCGGGGAAAAGATGCACTGCTACAGAACGGAGCCTAAAAGGGTCTGTGTGCGTTTGTTGCCCTCACTCAAACAATTCAATCAGCCTGATCTGTGCACGCTCTGCCTTTCTTTTACTGTGGCATTAATGTCCCCTGATCCATAAAAGGCTGCATAAGTGCAAAGTCATACTCAGTTATAAAGAGAGATGTTGCTAAGACAAAGCAATAACAGCAGAAATATTAAAGGAACAGCTTGACATTTTGTGAAAATATACTGTCTTCGTTTCACTGACTTTCTTACCGTGAAGATCATTACAATCAATGGCTTTATGCTGAAACAGAAAGCCAACTTCTCATATAACAGCATATAGATGCTTTATAGCTTCTCTTTGAATTAAAAAAAATGCACCACCTTTTTTCATGTTAATAATAATAACAATCAAAAATATGGCAAGCGATTACATCAACGTAAAATTTCTTACGTCTTACATAAAAAGGTTTTTAAACTGATTTAGAAGAAATATTTTCTTAACGCTAAGCTACAGACAGCATAAAAGACAGACGTAGCCAGCATGAGCATGAGAAAAAAACCTACATTTTTTTTTGTTTTTTAATGGGAAAAAAAATGATGGGGTCTTTTTTAAAATTAAAAATTTAAATATGAAAAATAATTTAGCTAGGTAGTACAAACAGACAAACAAGACAATATTTCAATATTTTTAGGTAGTCTTAAGTAGTCCAATGCTCCCAAAGGCTGGCTCCATATTTGTGATGCTAATCATATAGTTTTCATGCAGGCCCGGCAGAGTTTGTCTAGTTGTTGGTAGACTTTTCTGTGCTTTATTCAGGGGCTTTAGACACAAACAACTGCATTACCCTATTAACACTGCATTAAAATAAAAGCAGCAGTAATTATAATTTGCTACTCAGCTCCAACATGAACATTATCAATCATTATTAGCCACAGCTGCTACCTCAATGATAACCTAACAAAAAAGCTAATGTGGCTATCAGTTAGTTGCTAATTGTTTAATGGCTACTTAACGTTTATTTCCCTGTTGTTGAGATAGGACCTCTACTGACTTCTCAAAATACCTCATATTGAGCTGTTCAGTGTTAGGGTTAATGACAACGTTGGCTGGAAATGAGTGGGGGGGTGGGGGTATAGGGCACCCTATCTACAATGCTGCTATGTGTTGTGCATCTCTACTACAAACGAGCATCTAATCCAATATTAATTTGTTGGTATTGAACAAATTGCAGTTGCCATTTCAGCGTTTTGAAACCAGACGCGATGACGAATGGGTGAGAAACGGCAAGCTCACTGAAGATTTGTGACTGACAAGTCATTAGCCAACAAGCATACTCTGAATAACCCCCTTATTCCTTGAGTGACTATAATTTACACAGTGGCCATAATGTAGTATTCAGCATTACTTTAAATTAGCGAACGAGCCTATCAAATAATCAGCAGAGTCTTTTTCCAAGCACAAGAGTCACCATTAAAAAGATGACTTCAGTGCTGGTTCCACTTTTCAGACTCAGAATCCATTTCTATTTATTATGTGATGAGCTCATTTCAAAACTGCAACAGTTAAATGATTAACTAGGTGGTTGATCAGATATAACATTTCTTTTTACATTTTTAGGCAAAAACATCAATTATTCCCTGGATTTATCTTCTTAAAATTGATGATATACAGCTTGTAACGCTGATTATCTTTTGTTTTAAAAAGCTCAAACTGGCTTACACAATCACCACCTTTATCTCAGAGAAACCATCTATTGCTGTTTTTAAACATTTTATATTCTAGGCAATTCATAGAGGAAGATTAAAGTAAGAATAAAGTAGATTAAAGCAATATTTCAAAAACAAAAATACTATTTGCCACCATTCCCCCAAGAACCAGATCACCTTACTATTCAACTGGTACTTAAAACTAAATAAGTGAATTTATGTGGATGTTTTAAAGTCAATGTAATAATAAAAAAAAATTTAAAAATCAGCTTTCAGCGAACAAGTGAGCATGTCAGGTGCCTGCTATTAGTTGTAAAGTTAAACAGAGCTTATAAATCATGCTCATTAAGAGAGGAAATAACATCAAACCACACCCTGAGCACTGGTATGAGTCAATGTCAAAGATCTCCACAAAGATAACGTCAAACAACTTAGCATGAGAAACCAAGTTTAACATACATGCTCACACTCATTTACACTTGAAGGTAACTGGCCAATATAGGTCAGTGGAACACTGACAGAATCAGAGTCTATACACAGACACACATTATAAAACAAAACAAAACAGGGGAACGACAAGAACGTCTTTTAGTGACACAAAGCAGAATGATTTTTTTCAGTAGCCATCAAGCCTTCCACTCTTCCTGTCACACTTTCATTTTCAGTTTGAATGTATCTGGCTGAATAAGCGCAGTATAGTGTGCTATGCAATTCAAAGGTCCATCATGATGATGCACAAGCATTGTGTAATGTTCAAGTAATCTCAAGTAATTCTTTAGTAAGTATACATGCAATTTTAACCTGTATATGCTATTAAAATACATTGAAATGGACTGTGGGAAGCACCTGTACTGAACTGAGCACACAAATAAAACCACCATTACTCCTGAGTGCCCACTTCCTTTGGGACCGCGAATGCCACCCATGCATGTCCAGTACAGAGTACATTGTAGACAGACGTGCACACCAAAACCTACTCACACTTCTTCCTCCGATTTAGTGAGTCACCGCGTTAGTGGCTTTGTGATGTCAAAAGACAAAACAAAAGTGGCGAAACAAAATAAAAGCAGAAGCGGAAGGAAAAGAGACTGGAATATAGTTGGACAACCCAATGAAGGAAGTGGAAAATGAAATAGTCTAAAGACAACTTTTGAATGCAGAAAGATTTCCTGTTAAAGTATTTAGATGTTTAGCTGGTTTCACTCACATTTTAATAGGGCAAAAAACCCTGAGAGACAAAATGTCAATTAATATGTAATTAAAGGAAAAAACAACAAGCAAAATGGACTGGTTTAATTACAACGTTCAGCTCTTGGTTAAGTATATCCAAAGTGAACACTAACTGGTCCCCTCAGTTCATATTCTGTCCTGAACAGGCTCTTTTAGCTCCTCCATTCTTTCTTCTTATTGGCTGCCCCTCACAAACAAGATTTGAACAGCAGGTGGGCGGGACTTTTGTGCTCACAGCCACGGTTTTGTGGCTGACACATATGACCATATTAGGGTCTGAAGCTGATTGCGAGTGAACTTTATCACAGCATGACCTCTCCTCTGCTCTATTTCGTTTTCTAAAAGAAATCTGAAATGTAACCCACTTCTTAAGCTTATTAGATAATAAAAATTTAAAAAAACATTGTCAACGAAAGTGATACTTGGAAAAAAAGCAATGAGATCAGGTACATTTCTATAGTCCAAACACAACCGCATGCATGCCTTAATGGTTAGCATTTACCGGTATCAGCTTGTTGGTAATTTCCCACCCTGGATCAAAGCTTCCAGCAGGAAGCAGATGTGAACAGACCTCATAATCCCAATCATCTGGGACAGGGGCTCACTGTGTGTTTCGTGTGCGCTTGGCGCCTACGTGCATGTATTAATCACCTCCCTGCTCCGATAATGTATTCACGCTCTATATTAAAGGCCAAGCTGCTGACCAAATCTGGACTTTGCTGTGTGATTCTGTGGATTAATACGACATTTTAGATATGATATTAATAATGATAATGAAATGCGGGATTATTTTTCTTCATAACACATTAACATAACACATTCATGAGCAGAGTCGAAGCATGATAAGTGTGAGTGCAGGTAAATGAATGTGGGTGAGGTATGACTCGTCCCCATTTCCTTTCACCTTAGTCACACATTACACACGTAGCAAGTCATCATTTCCTGAGTATTTCACTGTGTGGTCCCCTTATCTTGATCAATTAAGATGTTCTGGGTTGTTGGTAGGACAGATAGCTTTCATCCTTACACGCCACACACACCAACTACAAAGAGGAAATATTGCGTTATATCTTCTGAAAAACACCTGGCTTAGAGGCAAAAGGCTGTTTTCTTGGATTAAGCCACAGGAAAGGGCAGGTGAGAACGAAAGAGGCTTGTGACACTACAAGACATTTTCTCTCCAAGTACATGTAACTTTTAATTATTTAATATTTTCAACTATTTGTTCATTAAAAACAAACACCAATGTGCAATTTCTATTAATATTGCCTGTTGGGGAAGTTGTAGATTTCCGGTAGCCAGTTGTGGACTTAAAATATTATCCAAGTTCTGTCATTCAGTGCTGTGCTATATTTATTATGTTTACAGCTCAGTTGCTCCAGTGGCATTTTATTTATATTCATTTTAAAATAGCAAAGCTGTAACACTGAGTGAAGTGGGATAGTTGGGTTAGCGACAGCCCACTGACAGAAGAGGAAGTTATTGGAGGAGAATTTGCATGGCTGATGCTCCAGTGCAAGTAATCACTCACTTATATTTCTATCAAATGAAAGAGTAATGAATAATGATGGTTTCAGTATTTACACTAAGATTTTATAATTAAGAAAATAATCAGCTACCTTAATTTTTGAGTTAGAGGATTTACAGTGTACACGCAGTCTGTAGATTAACAGAAAATTGCCTTGGCTTTGTGCAGGCGAAATTAAAGACAGGAAAAAAGAATAACAAGCACACTCTTGTGCCTAAATGGTCTGTTATGAGATTCTGTTACACCCATACAATGTAATTGCAATGTACAACTGCAGAAAGTTATGAATGAAGCAGACTGTATCAAGAAGGCTACTCGTGTTGTAGTTGGACTGGGGATGTCAATACCCCTAAACCTGTTTTAAAGAGGCACTTGGAAACTAAACTACTATCTGAGAAAGAGTAGCAATCGAGCTCCACCACACCCAGACTGGATTGGGTACATGTATCTGTAAGGTAATGAAGTCAAGTTATTGGTTAATGGCGAAACAACACTTGCAAAAAAATACCTTCTGACAATATAATCAAAGCAAAAACAGACCACATGTTAGACAACAAAGAAGCTCTTTACGCAAGTTTAACAAACCACTGCTAAAGAGCCATCGTAAACAACAGCATCGGAAAGTAGCACCTGATAAGATAAACCCGCTGTATCGCTCATTCTTTCCTGATTTAAATGGTAGAAAGAATATTCTATATTGAACAGGTAATAGATTTGTACAGAAAGAAGACTGCTTATTGGCTTTACTTCCAAAAAACAGAAGACCAGGAGTAAAATAAAAAAACGTTGGTATTCAAAATAAAATAAAAAAAATTTAAAAAAGGAAGAAATGCACTTTATCACACAGGATTGAGTAAGCAACCCACATGCCATAAAGCTAATGCAGAGGCCTGGGTTTGATTCTGCCCCATAGCCATTTACTGCACATCTGCCCCCAGGTCTTTCTCCCAGATTTCCTGTCTTCTCCACATCAAGCATAAAAGCTGAAAATAACCCCCAAAATGTATATATAAATATTTAAAATATTGACACCAGTCTTAAACCTTGGGTTAAGACCACAGACGGCATAAAAGATAGACACAGCCACTGCAATGCCACCTGCTAGTGTTTCCGCTACAACTAATGATCATTTACTAGAAGCCAGATGTTACCGTAAATGGATGAAACTAAGGGAGTGCTAACTTATCAGCTAATGCTGGTTAGCTTGGTCAGGGCGCTCCATTCATACACAATCCAGGTGCACCACAGAGACATACATATTAACTAAATAGTGCTACATAAGAGACTAATAAAATACCAGAATTTCACTTAATAAAACTAAAGCACATTTCTTGGGTGTTCTGTACCACATGACAACCTATAATAATAAAATACTCTATTAAAAATACATCCATAGGTTCCAGCAAAACTTAGTGAAACGTTTAATGTCTCGTAGTTGTGGATGAGGTCTCGCATGTGTTAGCCATACTCCTAACACAATTAACCAGGTGGATTAGCTTTTAAAAAAAAAAAATCGACCCCACTTACAGTTTGTTGTGAAGTCAAAACCTTTGATGTCAATGTAAATATGCTTTTTAATTTGGATATTTTATTAATATGGGAGTCTGTGGAGACTGAAAAGTGTTGCCAGTCTCAGATGGAACCTTAAGGAAATGGAGTTTCTGCCACTTTCATGGAGGTAAGACTGATGGGTCATTTTTGTTACCGTGTATATAACGAAATAGGTCAATGTTTTCTCTCTCTCTCTCTCTCAAAAAAAAAACTCACACTGTGCAAATCTCTGCTGAAGCCTTTGTATGTTTGTGTGTGGCAGTTATACATAAGCAAAAAATAATAATAATTTCAGATTCTGTACTTAATATGTGAACACACAAAAACAGACATATACACACTTCACATAAGGGAAAGCCCCCTGGTGACACTGAAAATTGTTGCCACACACAATCACAAACCCACACAATCACAAAAGCATTGACACACCTCCTTTTTTTCATGTCCTTGCTGAGCGTTTAATGTCTGTGGCCTAAGCACTAGAGAGAATCATGTGTGTTTGCACTTTTTCACTTTCTTTGATGTGCTTCTTCAGAGTAATCTGCTTGCAGGAATGAACACACACACAGGCTGAACTCCCCTTTCTAAACCCTGTCTCGACTACAAAATTAAGTCCAGTGTTCCCAAAAGCAGGTACATGTGTTTTTATGAGTGTATTTAGAAATATTATCACCCCAACAGAGTCCATAACTCACATTTCAACTTCTTCCTTGTACTGAGAGGAGGCTGTAACAGACTTCCAGTAGTGAAAGAAGCTCTGGTTTGATTCTGCACAAATGATGTCTGACAGCATTGGGAGATGCACTGTTACCGAGGACAGCTCTGCAAAAATCCATGCATATGACCCCATGAGGCATTTGAATCGAACTGTTCACTAAATGTTTTATCAGGCTGCATGGTGGCCCAGTGCCCCGTAACACAGAGGTCACGACCTAAACCCCTACAGCTTCTATGTCAACCAACCTGCCTTGAGCTAAACTCTAGAGTTTATAATCAGACTACCTCACCACGTGTAGTCAAAGTGTGACGGCTGTCTGTACAGAGGTTGTGTAATGGGTAACTGTGCGTGCCAAAAAAAGAAAAATGCTACTGACTGCAAAACCCATTCAAATGCCTTCCTTTCCCTTTAAGCCCAAATGAAAAATACTTTCAATCAAAAGTTTTGATTGGCAGATTAAATAGGAAGTAAAGTGGAGGCACCACTTTAAATAACGTACTTCCTCTGGCCACAGGACTTATACAGATATAAACTAAATCGCCTCCCGGAAACCAGTGAGAGCTTGTTTCACAACGCCAGATTTGTGAGTCAGTGATGCAACTTTAGTCACACCATTATTTATGACACAGCCATTTCCAGGTAAGGGACTGTGATTATTACGATCTAAGGATTACCTCATAGTGGCAAAACCGAACCAATTGGATTTTTAAATGTGAATACTAAAAAAATCACCATATCAAGGGG
>VUQR01001944.1:52823-64604 GCA_015108515.1 Hemichromis elongatus | reverse complement strand
CACCATATCAAGGGGAAAGTGATGGTGTAAAAAAATAAAAAATAAATAAATAAATTAATAAAATAATAAATAACAAAGCCACAAAACATAAGAAAGTGCTCTTTGTTGCAGCTTGTTAGCATTGTGTGATATCAAGCATGGAGTTAAAGGAAGGCCACAGCAGGTTTGAGATCTTCTCCAGCCTAATCAAGCAAAAGATTGTCATATTTTTAACATCTACACAACATATTCCTTGCAATAATTTGTTAATTTTAACATACTAGGTGCTGGGTAATGTTGGATATTATTGCTAAACATAGATTGTCTAAAGAAGATGGTACTAGCTCCTGGGTCTGAAAAGTGGAAGCAATGCAGAACTGTTTTTTTTAACAGTCAGCAGAGGGAGATTGCTTGTTTCAAAAATACTATGTCTATGGGAAAGTGGTCCATTGCTTAGTGACCTCTGATCTGTAAGCACTTTCCTGATGACTTTATGGGCTTAATCTCAAGTTCTGGGTCATACGGACTAAAACACGAGGCACCATCATGGGACTTCACTAACAAATGGGTAACATCATTTTAATCTTTTATTTACAGTCTATGGCGTCAGTGTGTGAATGGACTGTGAAATTAGGAAGTTAGATGTGTTAAAGGGAAATTTTTCCAGTTCCCTTTAAAAGCCTTTGCTACATTGTAGTTAAAATTATTTTTTTCCTGGGAAAACCCAAAGTACTGCTTCCCACACACAAACTTTACTTAGGCACACTACGCATTAATACCTGCCCAAACAAACCTGAAGCCTCATTTAGGCATTTTACATTTTGTAATTTGTATGAGAGAACTATGCCACTCCACAATCACTTTACGAGTGGAAAATCACTGCTTTCCTATTTTAAAAGTCCATTGCTAACCAGCTAGGCTCAATTATGATCGTGCAGATCGCTACCGATCATCGGACTCCCCAGAGACATGCACCCGTGACTGAACCTACTCCTTCACCCATCTTTGACTATAACTGGCAACTGCAGTCCCTGTTGCTCTGAAGAGTAGGACTGGTCTATAACTCTAAGGAGAACCTGCAGCAGGTGGAAAATAACTGTTCCCAAACAGAGCTCACAGTTTCAGTCGAAAAGGGTGGCACTGAAGAGAACCTATGAGCTGCTAGAGGAGGGTTTTAAAAATATTTAGTCATTTATACTTTAATTTACAAATCTTTTGTTTCATATATGTAGAGACCCACAATATAAATAATGTTATTTATATATATTATTTAGAGCTATGAATCATGCAAAGCTTTTCAAGTAGAGCGCAAGAATAAAAATATTGAACTGCAAATGATAAACAGGTCAACTTTAATGACAAGGCTTTGCAGAAAGTTGCACAAAGAAACTTTAAATCATAATTTATGTCCACATAAAGTCCATACTATAAAAACAAATCCATTTCAATATTTTTCTCTTTTTCTAAGTCAACTTTAAATGTTAAACTGTGTGCCTGTGAATTATTATATGCATTAAATATTTGTTTTTTTCAATCAGTCCCTGTGTTATCTAACTTTCATAAATTGTTATGGTTCATCTTAATTCCTCCCCTCCGTTTCTGGTTGACCAGGCTATTTGAAAAAGAAAATCTGTCTCCGTTACATAAGCACTAATAGCTGGTTTGAAAAGTCCTGGGTTGAGAGAAACAGCTGATAACCCCCTTTGTGAAACAATTACAATTGCCATTTTTGCATCTGCACAGATGGCCCAGCACATATTTTACCCTTCTTCCTTTTGTCCTTTTTGGATTAAGTCACCATTACAAAACAAGAGTGGTAACAGCAAAAATGCATCTACCTTTTACTGCTGACATAGCTTAACCCTAAAATAGACCAATCATTTCCACTCTATTGGCTCTATAAGAGTACCTTTCCATGACTCAGTAAAAAAAAAAAAAACCAACAAGCAAACTTATTTATCCTATACTTGGTCTCAGCTCTGGCTCCTCTTCCTTTAAGCCAACAATCTTCTGATTGGCTTCCCCAGCAAACAGATGGTTTGAACACCAGATAGGTGGGACTTCTGCTCTACTTCTTTGACATCATCCTCAGAGCCAAAAGTAGGACTATTTAAATGTGAGCATTCACCATTGCAACAGTTTATATATGACAGACTGAATGTGAATCCCTTCAGAGCTGACATAAAATGCTCTTCACTAGAGGAAGATGCTTTATGAAGAAGCTCGGTCATATCTACAAATAACGCTGAGATGCATCCTATGTAATCTACCTCTATATGGCTGCCACTGAAACAGCTCACTCTAAAAATTTTTAATAAGGTCAAACATGATAAGATACCCAACAACACTTCCCAATTAGCGACCCAGGTGGAAGAAAAACCTAATGCTTCCCCATTACATCAAACGGCAAAACAACTACTGAAGAAAACGTATAATCTCTTGACTCTTTGGCCTACCAGAGCATGTAATTATGTCAATAAAACACATTCTATATATAAACAACAATGGGCAGTTAAAGTGGGTGTTATGTCAGGGTGTTCTGGTGACTCACTTGGTAGAGAAGCACACACCATGTGCTTGCGGTATTGCGAGCTTGACTCCAGCAGTTGAAAGCCTCACACAAAGCTTGAAATCAACGCCACAGACTAGAAGCAACTGGCTAAGACGCTTACATGTTTGCTTGCGAGCATCAACAATGCTCTGTACACTGCCACACAACCCACCTGTGCTCAATCAGGCCAAATTTCTTGACTGCAAGCTGGTGCGTTTGCTAAATAATTTAGCTGAATCTCAACATTCACAATCTGCTGCCAGCTGTGAAGAAAATTTAGCTTGAAGCCCAATTTTCATTCAGTAACTTTGCATGTACAAAAATAACCCCGATTGCCATGACTAAGGAGATAAAAGATAATTGATTTAATAGAAGCACTTGAATGCCCCAGCGATTAAGGTTATATGAGCTGCATGATTGTCAAGGGACTGTCTAGAGACATGCGCGATAGCCTAAAGGCTAACAGGAAATATATTGTATTTCATGCCAATGAAGTTCATTTGAAAGGAAACCACAGACATTACACAAATAATCAAGAGTTAAAGCTTGACAAGCAGTCAGTAGTGTCCTACAACTTCTTAAAAACACCTTGTTAGGGTGTTTTGCTGGAAAAACCGACAGGAAGAAACACTTTCAGCTTTAAAAGCTTTAAAATTGTTCTCCTCCCGTACAACGTGTGGTTGTTGTAGGCAGTTTGACAAGGCGTGGACGTGTGTAATCTATGAATGACAAGTATAGTTGTGCTAAAAGAAGAACCTGCATTTAACCAGTTGAGTCTACAAACAGAATTTAAGGGCGAGAGAAAATGGGCAGGCAATAAAATCACAAACATATGGACACTGTACTGAGTCTACCGTGTAAAAATTCAATCTAAAAGGGGTATGCATTGTGAAATGAATCTTCTGTAAATAAGCCAAAAGGCAGACTAGTTCCAGCTCCGTAGCTCTCGTCCATCAAGCACTTCCTTAATGCCTCTCACACAGCTGAGAACTCAGTTTGGGGTTTTTTTGCCAAACATCTCCCAGCTCCTTGTTTTCTGCAATTTTTTCTCAAAGTACAAAACAGAAGGCTAAGTCATGAGGACAAAATTAGACACAGATTCGCTTATTACAGAAACTGTTATGTACTTAATCTGAGCGAGAAAGGGAGGCCTCAATCCAAAGTGTGCCAAAGAGTTGCATTTTTAAAGCCAGGACAAAATGTTATGAAATGGGCCAAGAAAGAATGTTGCAAGCTCCAGCAAGCAGCTTGCATGAAGTCGAGAAGTGAGGAGAGTCTGTGTGGGGGGAAAAAGTTAACCAGTCTGGTGCTGAGGAGCTTAATTCCCACATAATCAAACTGCAACATGATTAAAATAAAACTAAGCTGAACGATAACGCCGCTCATGAAGGAAAGTCTAAACCTGTTAAACTTGTTGTAAATTAGGACAGCAAATCAGTTTTCACCGGAACATTTCTAAACATATCTAAATTAAAGTGGACTCAATGATAGAAATGTTTTTATAAGAGTGACATTCCTGTTGTGGCATTTTAAACCATTTCACAAGCCTTGGTCCTATTTAGAGTCCAGACTTTCAACACAGTGACATCCAGTTATGTAGTAAAAGCAAACTAATGACTGCGGGTCAGCAGTCACCGCAAAAAATGTAATCAAAATTACTTCAACAGCAAGCATCTCTAATCTCAAAAGATTCTCTCCACATGTAAGAAAGTTACCAGATTAAAACTAATGCTGTTTTAAGGTTTAGTTTATATCAGGGATGTCAAACTCATTTTAACATTGTGGGCCAGATACAGCCCACTTTGACTTAACTACACATTTGAGCCCTGAGAGATCTTAATAGATGGAGGGGGGAAAAAACAGCATGATAGAAGATTTTTTTATAGCAAATAAAAGACGTCTTTCAGCATGACTCTTAAATAGTAAGAAGAAAATTGTAGAATGACATTTTACAGGTTAAGTGTATCTATTGCACAAATAAATGAACTGAAAAAATAAACAAATATAAGAACCATACTAAACACAACTGGAACCTTTCCACCATTTAATTTTGAAAATCTTTGGTGTAGCATGTATCGTCATGCAAGTGGTCTTTATCAGTAAAGATAAAGCTGTAAAAGATTTGAAAATACTGTCAAAAGTCCAAAATTTATACTCTTAATTATGTCTTCCAAACTTTGCAATAGGGCCTGAATGGAGTCTCTGCCCGGCCGATTCTGGCCTCCAAGCCTTAGGTTTGACAACCCTTGTTTAAATGGTCATTTTTCATGTGGGTCTAGTGTGTGGGGGGCTCTTTGCAATTTGCTTCCATTAAATTGGAAATGTAAATAAAAGTTTGCAAGTAGCCAGATTTATAAATCACCACGATATCTGTCAAAACTTATACTTAAATTCAAGTCATTTTATAAATTGTTGACAAAGTATTTTTATTACTGGAAAACCACAGGAAATAAAGCATCCAATCAAGCTCAGATTTGTGGATATTTACTGCTTTTGAGGACAATGAATCACTGCACTGTGTCTCAATCAAGCATACAGCCACAATAAAAAGATCTACCTACAAGCTGCTCTAGTAACGTCATTAAAAAAATAATAACCCAGAGCTAGAGAGAGACAAGAGTATATCTCGTCTTTGTCATTTGCCTTGTTTTATTTTAAAGAAACAGGAATCGGTTGTATTTCTGTGGCATGGGAGACAATGCTAGGCCGCCATGTAAAGCCTAGAAATGGGAGGAAAAGGGAAGAGGGCAGTGTGGCCGCCCCTGCCTCACCTCCTGGGGAATACACAGAGAACCAGGAGACGGGGAGGGGGCTGGGTGGGATATGAAGGGTCAGTATGGAGGAAAAGGTGGAGGTTATAAAGGGAAGAGGGTACATGTGAGACAGATATAGGATACAAGAGGCTAGGTGGAGGCGCCTGTTAATTTTGACCCACCATAAAGTCGCTGCCGAAGTTATCCTCTCCTCTCTCATCGTTCCCCTCGCTCATGGCCTTCACCCCCTGGATAAACTTTCTCAGGATGCCGGCTTGGTCCATTTCTTCAATCTTCTTGTTGCCCTTTCGTTTAAAAAATATCTCCCAAACTGGCAGGGGGGGGTATGAGAAATGTTACAAAAAATAAAACAAAAGCGGACAAGGGGAAAAAGGGGAGAAGGAAGGGAGGGGAATAAATAAAAATAAATAAGCCTCACGGGTCCTCCCAGAGAGTCATCGTCCGCTCACAACACAACACCTTTTTTTTAATTATCGCCCCATGTTGTTTCTCCCTTTCCTTCTTTCTTCTGGACTGTTTTCACAACGACAGCGGTTAGTCCCAGAGAAAAGCAGCAGCGGCCGGGTTTTCTGCCCCGTAAACAACTTTGCAACCGCGGCGGTGCACGAACTGTAAACACTTGGCTATGCGAGAAAAGAAAAATAAAGGGAAAAAAGACAAGAGCCTGGGTCTGGCCAGCCTATGTACCCCTCCCTGTCTACCTCGGTTGCCACATTCACACACTGCTGCTCGTTATTCGCTACTGGGGAACATCCGGACTGGGTAAAGCCAAGGAACAATTAGGCCCGCCTCTTCCAGGATATACTTACATCTGATTGACTAACGCTGACCAGGAATTAAAATCCAAGTGGCTAAACTAGGTGTCGCTCTACCACATAGCGTGTTCTCATTGGATAGAATGTGTGCCTGTCGTTTTGACGCTATTCGTCATTGTTGAGATAAAATACGATATAAAAATGTAACGTTTAAATACACGGTGTTACTGTTTTGCTGTAATATTTACTTTAAAAATTATTTATTTTGATTCTGTGATATGCTGCTGTACATAAACATAATCTGTTTTTTCTTATAGTCTGATAACTAAATTATATATTTTAAACACATTTATATCTTCATGAACAAACAGTCATAGTCTAGTGTAAAATTCACATGATTTTATTTCTCTAAAACTTTAATAACCAAATAATTTTCTCAGTCAACAGTGGTATTGTAGTACTTCACACTTTACGAGTACTGTATAGCTATTTATTGCAATTCACTCTGTGGGTGTCAGCGCCACTTAACAAATACTAATTTAATGGGAACTATTTATCAGATTGTACAGATAGACTCTTCTAGAACTGTTCCGGTAATTTGAATTAATAGAACCTTTCTAATTAGCGTAGAAAAAGATAGGTCATTCTCCTCTAAGGTATTTTCTCTCAGAAAATGCCACTCACTGGATATGAATGGTTTTTGAAAATCTCAGACCATCCGTTTCTTAAATACTCAGTACAGCTCACGTGACACCGACAACAATTCAGAGTCACTCAAATCAAATTTCTTCCTAACTCTAATGCTCAGTTTGCATACATTTGCATACATGTATTGTAATCTCTCGGCTTTTAATATCTAACTATCTGTGGTCTAAAATCAGAGAGAACACCTATAATAAATAATCCTAAAACTAAAATAAACAATCCTACCATGAAGCTATAGATAGATAGATAGATAGATAGATAGATAGATAGATAGATAGATAGATAGATAGATAGATAGATAGATAGATAGATAGATAGATAGATAGTATGAGAAAGTAGCACCTAACAGTCAAGAGATTAATGGGTCAGATATATAATCTGGATTAAAATGTGACAGAAATAGAGACAAAGAAACGTATCATGTATCACGCACATATTTAATTCTCCTGTGTGACTGAGTGTGTGTGTGTTTAGGTGATGTGTTTTGTCACGTACTGACTTTTGCAGTGATAATGCTGATCTTAATTTTGTTGTAAGTTTTGTTTCAAAGACAATAAAGACATTCTAACTCTATTTAAGCATGCAGAAAGTGTAAAAAATGTCATTATTGTGGTAGCAAAGGCAACAGTAATTATTAGTACTATAGCAGAAAATGTATTAGCATTGAAAGTACATTGTATATAGCAGAAGATAAGCATTATGGCTGTGTTCTGTAATAATGCTAAGAAGTTCTAGTTCATTTAAATTTGATGGGACTCAAACTGAGGAGAAAGTGTGAGTGACAAAGACGGAGAAAAAAAAGAGAGAAACCAAATTGGTATTCAGGTATAAAGCTGTCTGGGGACGAGAACTCAATAGACACTTATGCACGAAGAACTGTCTTCCAATAAACACAGAGGGGAATCAAGTCACTTTGTTTTCCTTTAGTTCTAGCACTGACAACAAACAAACCCATCTATTCAGCTGGAGTAAGAGGGAGAAGGAGAGGGGACGCTGTCACTGAGCCAACAAGCCTTTTCCTCACACAAACTGCTTTTTGTTGCTCTTGTCTTTAAACTTATTTGCTTGTTATCCCAGTAAATATTCACTGTTTTCTTTGCTGTCCCAGTTTCATGTCCTGCTCTCTTTCCTACATTTTCTCTCTCGTTGTTTAATTTTATTTCTGAGCTGACTCAAACTATCTTGCCCTTAGCTGTGCACTGAATGGGATCTATAGTTTAGTTGTTTCTGTATATAAGAGATGCGTTATCTACTAATCCAATAACCAAAATTTGGGGAGGAATTAAAGACCCTAAGAAAGTAGAACCCAAAGATATTCATCCAAAAACAAACCAAAAGACCCAAACATATGCTAAAACAAAGAAATATTTGGTATTTAAGAAAAAAAATATTTTCATAGAATTTTTTAATAGTTTGATTTATTTTGTATTGACACATCATCCTTAACTGACTGGTCATGTAAGCTCTAATGTGCAGTATATTCATGAGTCTTTGCAGTTGTCATCTTAAGCCTTAATTATGTTCTCATTGCTGTACAGTCGCCAAAACCTGTAGTGCAATTCTTGGTGTGTTCATGCAACAGATGTATGTCTTCAAAGTCATGCGTGTCTTTTAAAACTTTACATTATGAGCAGAAATTATTTGAATACATTCACTGCAACCAGGGTCATTAGTCTTAATAATCTGAGTTGAATATTTGTCTGAAATTAGAAAGAACGCTGTTTAGGAACATGTTATTGTTATTGCCATACATAAAGTAAAACCATTATCCCTTGGCAAGTAGTTGCAGCGACCAACTGCTCGCTCAGAGCTTGGGCATCTAACTCCCTCAACTTCTGTGCGACCATGTTATATCACAAGGCAGTTGCCTTTCACCAGTCAACCTGTCTCTAAACAATTCTGGTGATTCTTGGACTGACTGCAATTACTCTCATACACACTGGTGAGGGTTTGTGCATGACAGCAGTCAAATATATAAATGAAGACAGATTGCAATCAAGCTGAGTCAATTTGCACCATCCAGTGCAACTTGTCTACGATGCACCTTTTTGCAACAGGGACCAGCTGGTTGGGTTGCTAACTGGTCGAATTCTGGTTATATTCCTATATAAAAGCATTTTGGAGTTAAATTACCGCCCTGCAGGGACCACATCAGAGTTTGTGGAAGAATTTCTGTTCCAAATCTGTGAGCTTCTCTCTGGACTCTGAATGTAAGTAGTTAATGCTAATGTCTCTTTATGTAGATGGCAACAGTTTTGCCAGTTTTTCACAGTTAACCACTGTAATATTGCAAGCAGATTGCACGTATTTGCCAACTTGATCCCATTAATTTTATAAAGGAATTGCAGACCGACTCCAGCTTTTCACCATCTTAACCAAACAAGCGTTCTTTAAAGAGAGTGCCTGACCCCAACCTCAAAAAGGCAATTTCAAAGCCAACAACACTGCAAGTGCATTGCACACAGTTACCAAAATTGGTGTCCAACCACTGTTTTCCATAATGTGACTGTAGCATACGGTAGTTTTGTCTTTCTTTATAAAAATTCTTACTTATTATTATGTATATAACCCTGGGTACAGCTCCTCAGTTGAGCTTTAGCTTGCTTCCCTCTAAGACCCCTTTCTTTAACCCACGTCTCTTCTGATTGGCTGCCCCGCTTAAGCACAAGGTGTGAATACAGGTGGGCTGGGAAGCAGAAAAAACAGTTTTAAGGTAAATAAATAATGATTACAAGCTCATTTTCTTTCCTTGTGAGTCTGTACAGAAGGATATAAGTGTGTAGCTGGATTTTTCTTTGCATGTCAGTTTGTTTCCTCCATGCACAGTTCATTAGAAACAGGTCAAGCAGACTGAGAAGATAAACACACATCAAAGAGCACTCTGGTCTGCTGTACTCTGTGTGTGCGTGCACATGTGCATAACTTCTCTTATGGCCGTATGATGAGGAATATTTTAGGAACGAGCTTGTGGCCTTCTCTCTTTTCTCAGCACTGGCTCTAGTTGCACTGCATCTGAACCTGACCTCTGATCTCCATGTGGAGAAGATGGGGGTCAAAAATTTCACAAGGAGGGGGGGGGGATCAGTTACACATGATATTTTTATGACCCTTTTTCCTTCCTTAACCAATTTCCTCTGCCAGTGCATCTCCACTCTCTATACCCCTCCTTCTCCACAGATGCATCTATGGTTCTCAAACATACCCTTTTTTTTTCTTTGTCTCTTCATTTCCAGTCCTTCCTTGTTCTATACTCACTCTCTTCTTTTTCCTTCCTCCCTCTCTCTTTCTGGAATGTGCTGTTCAGAAGCAGCTGAGTGGAGGAATGTTGCTGTAACAAGCCCGTACAACAACCCCAAGGTAGGGAGGCGCCCAACACACGCACAGTCACACACACAATCACGTATTTACATTTACACCTTCATTTTCTGCCTGTCACATATTTGCCTGCAGTAGAGGAAGAGCATTAAGATGCACAGTTGCGGACGTGATAGGATGGCTGTGACAGTATCGAGTCTGGACACACACTTGCACACAAAAAAAGGTGTAGAGAGAGAGAGAGACAGAGAGAGAGAGAACGTGAGCCTGCCTGTTGGAGTAAGGTGAAAATGTCTGCCCTCCGGGTAGAAGAATGACTCAGTGGCATGTTACACAACTACTCCATGCCCCCTTCTGTTATGTGCTTCGAAAACACTGGTATACACGCGGTAGCATGCAGATGCTTCCCTGCATGTGACATTAATATCATGCTCTGTGACATGATCTGCCCCATGATCACAGTGTCAAAGCCAAAAGACATGAGGCGTTACTAAAGAGCACGAAAACAATGCCAACCATAAGCCATAAGGCTTTCACAGCCAGGATATCTCAGCTTAATTGAATACCCATAAATCAAAGCATCAAGCCCCAGCAGCAGCAGCAGCAGCAGCATCAAAACATCTAATGAGGAAATCTCTTATGGGTGAGTGATGTTGGGGACCCACAGAGCTAGTGTCATAGTCTTTTGGTTGTAACACTTCATTCGTGTGCTTCTATTTCATATGCCTCCTGCGTTTTCTCATTCTCTGTGTCTCATTGTTGTCTGTGAGTTTATTCCTGCTACTTCTTTTGCTTTGGTTCCTGCTTTTATTTTGAATGTTATTTCCTTGTGTAGTGTTCTGTATTTTTAGTTCCCTCCATTGTTCTTTTTGGTCTCGACTTAGTCCACCTGGGCCTTACTGCCTCTCTTCGTGTTGTGTGTTTTTAGTCTTTAGTCGAGCAACCAGGCGTGTGCCCTTGAGCACCCCTCTTTGTTTTGCTCCAGGGTTGGGCCTGGGCAGGATAAACTCGTCTTTTGATCTCCTCTGCATCACATTTTGCTGAGAGTTAAGAAAGTTGAGAACTTCTGCTGTGCAGAGGAGATCAAACTGACACGGGTGGAAGGGAGACTGGTGGATGACGTAACAAGAGCATTATAACCAGAAACCGGCAGATGTCATGTCTTTCAGTTCCTCATAAACTGGTCATCTGTTCCTGCAGTCATGAGGGGCTGGATAGTTCGGGTTCTTGGCTTTGCCTCTGAACAGGAGAAATACAGTGAAGGGAATCTTCAAGGAAAAAAAAACTATTGTCGTAAGGCCATGTACAGTGCTTCTGGCATTAACAGAGATATTAATGTCACACTGTGAGAGAAGCAGCACTATACTTTTTATTTCCTTGATGAAGGGTTTCCAGCTGAAGCCTGAGGTCTATAAGAAATATGAAAGTAAAGAGTTTAGACTAATGGAGGGGATCCACATGGGCAAACCGCTGCCATCTAACAGCCAGATCAAAGCGGGTTTGAAGAAGGGGGGTGGGCCCCAGTTAGCATCTTGGTATTTAACTTTAAGATTCACTCAAATGGTTGCATTTTAAATCTCCCTCTTGTTCCTCTATCATTTCTGTACCTCCATGCATCTTGGTTGCAGAGTCTATCACATGAAACAGCAAGGCCACACTAAAATGGTTCATAGTTCTTTGAGATCATGCTGATGGAAATGCC
>VUQR01001944.1:9961-24066 GCA_015108515.1 Hemichromis elongatus | reverse complement strand
ACACACACACACACACGTATATATATATATGTAGTGAAAAAATCTGTCGGTGGAACAAGATATTTTCACTTATTTCAAGCTAAAATATCTTGTTCCACGGACAGATTTTTCACTTAATACAAGTAAAAAATCTCTAGTTTTTCTCTAGTTTCAAGATTAAATGTCTTGAAACAAGTTCATTTAGCTTACTGAAGTGTTGCCCTTTAGCTGATTGTGTCTTATTTTAAGAGTAATGAGATAATTTTGACTAGAAATAAGACAAATATACTTGGTAAGAGTTTGAGTTTTTGCAGTGAAGTGACAATTAAACACTTAAACAATCAATCAATCAAAAACAAGGAGTTATTGGTGGACTTTAAGGTCTCCAGGTGAGGTGGGGTGGGGTGGGGTGGGGTGGGGTGGTGGAGGGTGGGGGTTAGCATGAAGAAGTGTTTTATGTCTGGATAAAATGGTGAGGAAGGAAAGCTCTGTTGTTGGCATGAAGCTGGATAGACTGACATTTGTGGCAGTGTGATGGGCGCTAAGCAGGCTCCTGTCAATCATGGACAATCCACTGCACCCACGGCACAGCATCATCTCCAGACAGAGGAGCTGCTTCAGAGAAAGGCTGCTGTCATTTTTCTGCTCCAGACTGAGGAGATTGTTCATCCCCAAAACCACGTGACTTTTTAACTCCATCTGGGGGGAAGGGAACATTAATGTCAGCATTCCCCACTTTTCCACAGTCTATGTTACACATACATGTTACCTGCATACATTGGGTATAGGAGTGAGCCGATGTAGACAACAGGCATCTGGTCCTGAAGCCATACTCCAGCGCTGGAAACAGACCCCCCTGACTGCATCAGGTGGAAGTAAGCATCAAAGGCGTTTGGAGGAGGGAGGGGGGTCAAAGTCAACAAAAGTCAACAATTCCCAAGCCGATGCAGGTGACCTTGAAGAAGTAGGAGGATAGGGCAGAGAGTCATACAGCGTCTTGTAACCTGGGAGAATTTGTTGTTCCAGCTTCGGCCCTGGAGCTTCCAGCTGGTGAGGGGAGACCGCATAAAGATAGTGGTGGCTTGGATTTGTTTTAAGGCAAATAAAACTGCATTCCAATTCGCAGTTGATCTAATGTCCATCACTGGTCCCCAGGTATACCAATTTCCCGTTGCATAGTTGCGAGCTTTTCCGTGTTTTTATCGATATTGCGTTCAGTGAGCACAGTCTGAGTATTTGTTGCTCTACCCACTGCATCAGTCATGGCGGTCAGCCTTGTAAGGTTTTGTGCAGTTGTAACCGCTTTCATTAGTCGTTGATAAGCCAGGGCTGTGCCAGCTCCAATCAGCAAGAACCCCATTGTTATGGTTTCGAATAGGAAGCATTTACTTCTGTTAAGATGGAATTGGCAGGATTCAGGATTCACACCATTCAACAAAGTCTCCGTTTTCTGTACTCTTCGTCGTGTCCACTCTTGATACAGCCCACGATTTCAGTAGTGTCAGTGACCTTCTGCTCATGACAGCATTCTGAGTTGTATAGGAAGTCTGATTTGTACAGAGTAGGCAGGAAGAGAGAAAGCACAGTCCCCTGCGGCACTCCCGGGTTACTGACCATAGTCACCCAGGCATAGATACTGAGGTCTGCCCAGAACAAAAAGCAAACAACAGTTTGAGAGCAAACAACTATTCGTAATCACTGTTAGATTAGGTTTTTTGTGTCTGGCATTTATCTTTTGAAGTTTGGTATCCAAACTTTTCAGTACCACTGGTGAGTTTTAGCTAGGCTATGCTGACATCAAACTCTCAGCTGTGGAACCGTGGGCTGTCACCTCTCACTTCCTCTACCTGAGAAGAAGCTGATGTAATTTAAAGTGCCAAGTCATCCAAACTATCAAAGCTGACTTGATACTGGAGGCTTCAAATATCAAGATGATGGTTTGTTTCTAAGGCATCTTATAGGCTGGAAGAAAATACAGAAAGGTGGTAATATAAATCTTGTATTGTTTCTTTTTTAATTTTTCAGACAGGCTAGCAAGGGGCTGGAGTTTAGTCTTGTCTGGTAAAGCAGCTTACACATTGGGCATATTGCCAGTTAGTTACAAGGATAATGCAGACCGCACACTCAAACCCACACTTATGGCCAATTAGAATCACCAAATAACATAACAAGCATGTGCTCTGACTGTGAGAGGCAACTGGAAATCCACAGGCACATGGAGAAGCTGCAAACAACACACACACACACACACACACACACACACACACACACACAAAAAGACACAGGTGGTCCTTCTTGTGGTGTTACTGAACTGAAATGACTGGTATTATTGAATGTGCACCTGTCAGATCATCAGCCAGGTCCCCTGCACTGAAACGTCATGCTAGTAATCCCTTTTTAAATAACACCAATCTCTATGAAGCCTTCGATTTCCAATCATTCAGCTGTCATGCTGTAATATTTCACACAGATAGGAAAATGTCTGTCACAGTTGACATCTTGCCGATGTAAAGATTCAATTCAATTCAATTCAATTCAATTTTATTTTTTATATACGCCAGATCACAACAACAGTCGCCTCAAGGCGCTTTATATTGTACAATATTACATACAGAGAAAACCCAACAATCATATGACCCCCTATGAGCAAGCACTTTGGCGACAGTGGGAAGGAAAAACTCCCTTTTAACAGGAAGAAACCTCCGGCAGAACCAGGCTCAGGGAGGGGCGGCCATCTGCTGCGACCGGTTGGGGTGAGAGAAGAAAAGAACAGGCTAAAGACATGCTGTGGAAGAGAGACAGAGATTAATAACAGGTATGATTCAATGCAGAGAGGTCTATTAACACATAGTATGTGAGAAAGGTGACTTAAGTGTAAATTAAACTTAAATTAAGTGAATTTTTGGATCCATGCTGCAGATAGTGTGATGTCAGTGTTCTGATACTGAACACTGAAATATCTTCACGTATTGAAATGCAATCAATAGAAAAAGTTGAACAACATCTTTGTACTTTTTATACAACAGATCTGAAAAGGTAAGTTTGAAAGTTTCAATGAGTCCAGAATGAGTCTTGCCGGATTGAGCTAATATCAAAATCAAATATCCATAGCTAAGCTGTCTATTCTGAATGAATAATCATATTTAAAAATGATGTCATTTTATTAAAAATCATACAATTTGGGCAAATTATAAGTGAGTGGTCAGCAAATTCAACGACTCTTTCCTGTTTTTTAAGATTAAACCTGACAAATAGAGACATGTGAGGCTCTATTTTTCTATATGAATCAAGGCATCGGAGCTCCATTACAAACCAGAATGGAACCATCAGTCTTTTACAGTTTATTCATTCATCCATTTTTATCCATGCATGTATCCAAAAACAATGATTGGATTGGACGTAAAGCCAAGCTGTGGTCATTGTTACTGTATCTTCCACAACAATCTCATCTGCACATGTACAGCTTTTACCACCAGAGGGAGACACATACCTTTTTATATTACAGCTAAAGGCGGACAAAAACACAGATAAAGTGGCCTGTAAGAAATTCACTTCCCTAATGGCATTCCTCCCAGGAAACAGAATTCAATCATTTTTAACAGGCACTCATAAATTTCAATGAGTTTTTAATTAGGAGGAGCTCAGAGTAATCGTCTCTCAGGCAGTTTTAACAGGAGGAAGATGGCGCTGACAGATTGACAGAGTCTGTTTGGCAGATTGCTGCAAATCACCTAATTATGAGAAGAAGTCAAACTTTCAGCTTTTGATGATGATTATTTTGGCTTTATTGGATAATTTCAGCATCAACAGAGAAAGGAAGGGCTGCCGAGTGTCTGCATCAGAGAATTATGTGTGATAAAAGTCTCAGACTCCTCTTCAGGGCGCTGTAAATTTGTTTTTCTTGCTTTTTGTTGAGTTGTTGTTAAAAAACGAACAGTTAGAAACCTATATATATGTTTAAAAGTGAAAGGTTTGTTAAGTATGATCTTATTTTTTTGTTAATGCTGCTTGCATATTATCTAAAACCTTTCCCCGGTCCCATGATTAAAATCATAGAAATCCTCGCTGAATTTTTCCATAAATAAGCCAAATTTCCTGCTGAGAAGTCTTTGAAATGACATCTGTTAAAAATCCAAAATCTATGAATATGTAAATATTATCATATGAAAATTCTGAATTCTTAAATACTTCACTGAAATAGCCACATTTCCAGCACTATGTAGTTTACTTTAATTCTCCAAGTTGTCCACTGAAACAGAAAGGGTCTAAATTTTGTTGGGAAAAATGGTGCCTACAGGTAAATGCTCCAGTTCTAGGAGAGCATCACCTGTGTTCCAGCATCACCTGTGTTCATAATGTCTGTATGGTAGGCCACAGACATTATTCTGCCTGCGGCCTACCCTGTATATCATAGCACTCAAATATTTAGTGGACTCAAACATCCCAGCCATTTTTGTGGTAGATATCGTGTGTGTTCTGATTTCTTTGTGTTTGATTCAAATGATTTATTTTTGTTGTCAATTAAAAAAAAACTTCTGTAAAAGTGACAGATAAACAGCAGGCAATAGTTCCACGATGAAAATAAGATGATCTTAGTGTCACTGCATCTAAAAAAAGCACAACAAAATTAGTTGTGTACACCTAAAAATCACATTTCACACACTCGCACTTGCTAACAATGCACACAGATAGCAATTAGACATCCTCACATGCTTGCGCAATCATGCCAAATAATATGAGTTAAGATGTAATTACAGCCCAGCCTATGCAGCAGTATATTAACGACTAACCTCGTATTGTGGATGGATTATCTCAGTTGTTCTGACTGGTTTTGTCTGTTTACAGCATCCTGCCATGCGATTGCATTTGTCCCTAACCATCGGGAACCCTCACGTTAACTCTTATCGAGTGGAACAAAGTTAGCGTTCATCATCTAGATTCACTGTGTTTATGCTATGCTAACATAGCTATGTACTGTAGCTAGTCACCACGTAGCACGTCATTAAATACGAGCTAGCCCAACTTTAGTAACACAACAAATGTCACTACTGTTTAGTTTTATGTCTTCATTTATGTCTGAAGTGATAGCAGAGCTGTACGTTTTAATTTTTAAGAAATCTCTCAGTCAGAACATGCTATATTACGTGATCTTGCAATTGTTTGGGAAACTTCCCACATACCACTAGAGGGAGCCCACGTACCACCAGTGGTATGCGTACCACAGTTTGAGAATGACTGTTTTAAAAGATTTAGACCTCTGTATTTTTGTGCCAAAACACTTCTTATTGAGCCAAGTGGTTTTAAGAGTAAGTCATTTTGATATGAATATGAATTAGATGAAAAGTCATAGTTCTGTATGACCATTATGAAGATGGAGAAAGAAGTCAGTTTATCTTAGACTGTATATGTGTATATGCCCTGTCTCTGTCCAAAGTATAGACTATATAAAAAAGATGGACAGAACCTCCAGGTTTGCAATATGAAGCCAATGCAGATGTACTTTAAACCTACATTTCTTCTTATGGACATAAGGGGGAGACTTCACTGATTTCAAAAACAGATGCAATAATGAAAGACTCTATAAATGCTTTCCAAATGATTAAACAGCTTAAGCCCCAGTCACGCAGGGTGCAGACCAGTTGGCTACTGCCTGGCAACCACTGGTCACTAGGACAAAGTGAATATTCCTCAACCAGCTGTAAATGGTTGCTGGAGGTTGTTTGCTGTTGCTAGGTAAAATTGGTTACAAAGAGGTATGCAGTATATAGTAAATGGGGCTGCTGAAAACCTTCTTCTGAGAGCAGATTGCCTCATTTGCATTAAAGATGTCTGTTTCAAAAATGAAAACAGAGAATGTTCACCTTGAAAGTAAAAGTTACTTCTTTTTGATATGTGTTGGTTTCAGCAATTCAGCATAATACGTGTTATTGTACTTAAAAGCACCGCTGCACGACATTCATGGACAGAGCTTGGTCAGTGCTCTGCTTATGGCTTATTCAGTGAGTCACAAACAGTACAGATTAAAAGTTTTACTATTTTACTGCTGCCACCTTGTATTGTTAATTGAGGGTTGGTGGGGCTGCTCCGGTTCTCTGAGTAGGAAGTTCCCACAGCCTTCCAAATTAAAGTTCTGATTGGGAACCTGAAAATTCTGACTTAATCAGAAATGTAACATGATAACCCAGCAACAGCCAGCAACTTCCAACACCCAACTGTGGAAAACACATTTTTTCCCTAGCATTTAGAGGTTGCCAGGGGATTAGGCCTTTGTGACTGAGACCTAAATTACAAAATGGTGTTTAATATCAGGGTTTCTGTTTGGGTGTAGCCAAAAAGGACTACCTTGTTCTTGTCTTTATGCGAGAAAATAAATGACTTCTAGATGCAGATGCATACTAGTATCAACCTTTGGATGATAAACTAGGCCTTCAAGAATATTACTAAAACAAGATAACCTTGGGTCGAAAAAAATATGGATAACAGGCTGTCAAGTACATTTGCTTGACTGAATTGCTGCTAATACAGCAGGGAGATGAATAACATTGAGGTGCACTAAAGTGGACAGTGTAATAACAGTAATCACTTTGTGGGGTTCAATTACAGCAGTAAAACAAAGGTCACTGACATCTCTTTTCAGGACGTCTCATGGATATTAGGAACTATTTACTGATGGTAGATAATTTAGTGAGATAACCCTGAAGGACTGTAGCTGGTGGCTGTGCAGGGACATCCAGAGGTATTTTGTATGTGTGCGAGCACATGAGCTTTGACTTGGCAGGAGACACTGGACAGGTGGATGCTCAGCCAGCCAAAGTCCCATTACTTGCTCAGGGGGCAGCAAGTGTGTATGTCCCTGAGTGTGTGTGTGCGTGCATGCATGTGGTAATTACTTTTTCTCTCTATGTCTGTCTGTTTATGTGTGTGTGTGTGTGTGCAGACAGGGTGATTAGAGATGGGTGGCGGGTGGAGGGCTTGTCAGAAGTTATCTTCCCATCTCATCTCATCATAGGCAGTCTGGCGGATTCCCTCGATGGCTCAACAGCCCGACGCCGCAGTGCTGCTGTCAATCGGGCCGTCAACGCCTGCAGAAATCGATGCCAATCTCCCTCGGTTTCTATTTTTAACCGAGGCTTAGCACCCAGGCCTTTGATAAGGATGCTGCCTTCTTTTGGCTCTCCTCCTCACCTCGGATGAGCAGCCCCACTTCCGACCTCGTTCTCGTCCCCCGCTGATGAGGGGTGATAAGAAACAGACAAGATAGAGCGAAATGCACACACCGACCTGACACTCTGAAAGAGCCTTTCATGATGGAGAAAATGATTATTGTTAGTCCAGGTATTGATAATCAGGCTGTAATAATGCAATGTGAGGGAGAGGCATGATTGCATTTAAATTGTCACCTTTATCTACTAAAGTTAGCCACAGGTAGCCACTGATGGATCTGCTACAACCTTAAAAAACACCTTTTCATCTTTTATTGGAAAATATACACGACAGGAAAGAAACCTGATTAAAATTATACCTCATATATAGATGAATCCACCTAAGTGCAACAATAAAGACCATATATTAAATTAAAAGAGCTCCAGATTTTTTCATGAAGGGGTATTAGATATGTTTTAACTGTTTCAGAAAAAAGAAACTTTAACATTTAGATTCATGATTCTCTTGGCAGAATCCATCTGTTGATATGGATAATGTAATATGATGGAAAGCTCCAGAACACACTGAATGGATCTTTAAAGGAGTCTGCTTTGGTGTACCATAACACTGTATTTTGAATATGTTGTCTCTTTATTGAGGAATATGGTGATGCATTATGCTACATGAGTTCAGACTTCCTTGTGTTTTCAGGATCACGTCTTTGCTATTTGGCAATGATGCGGTCCTCCCGGCTTTAAGTGGTACTTCCAGCTTTCACCGTGGCGTATGGATCAGAGTGTGAAGCAGTGTGGCTGTGAATTAGCACCTCCATGTCTGAAGCCACAATTCTCCCCCTAAAAGGATGGAGTGCTCACTCTGGGTGCTTGACAGAAGAGGTGAAAAGAGAGCTGAGCGTAAAAGGGGGAAGTTGTTGATTCACCGGTCAATCAATGTTCCTACACTCACCTGTGCTCAAAGGCTGTTAGTATAGTGATGGGGAAAAATGTTGCGATTACACGTGGTACATGGAACCTTCAGAGCTTCCTCTGATAAGTGTCTGGGCCCAGCCTTTTTTGCTAACTGTGAGGATGATTAAGGAAGAGCCAGTTATGACTGACTAGGATACCTCGCGGGTGAGCTGCTTCGGGCATATCTTAATTAGTTGGACACCCCGGGCAGAACCAGGACATGCTTAGGTGACTATGTCTTTGGTTGACATGGATGGTGGTTGGTAGTTGTTTACATATATATTCAGAGAAATGACAAATACAATTGAAGTTTTTTTGTTCCAGGTTGACCATAACCTCATTCACTGATTTTAGGAAAGACTGCCCGATAGCCACAACAGGCAACTGTCTCAGGGTCTCAGACTTTATACCATAACACTCAGTGGAACTGTCTTGGAAAAGTGACCTACTTTTAATATTATTATTTTAATTTAATTCCCCTATACAGTACTTGGACTTTACCTCCAGAAAACCTAGGAAGAGCCTGCAAATCAGTATGGGAGGTCAGGCCCTGCTAAATTAATAGCTGCTATCAATATACTCTGTATTCAGCTGGAATTGGAGGCTTAAGAAGGACATTTTTGACCCCCAACAACATTGTGTTTTGTTTATAACTTTTATTATATATTAAAATTTTTACTGTCTTTAATGCTTGATTCTGTTTCTATTGCTCCCAGTGGTGAGTGTCAGCCAGTTGAGGTTGCTCCTTATACACATATGACCCACATCTATTCACTTCTTGCACTGCTGATATTGCTGACGTTCACACACTACTGTTAGTTCATTTTTCATTTCATTTCTTTCATTTCAAGTAATCTCATCCCAGGGAGCAAACACATTTAATTTAATCTCGGCTTCTTTTGGCACTCACAGTTTGGTTATGGTACTGGCAAATGTTTTGTGGACCAGATGATGTCCAAATGTCACCACACCTGACATCTGGCCAATATAAGGTGGAACTGTGGCTGAGTTGAGGCAGCCAGACTCTCCCCGGGTTGCTGCCATCAGTCAAAGCCAAATGCTGTCAATAGAAAACTGCACATGTGGACTACACGCTGTATGGGCCAGATGCTTGGGGTTACTGTCTTTGAGCCAGTTTGTAACAAATCCGATTTAAACATATAATATTGAACTATTTGCCATGAATATGCACCATTAATTATTATACACCCATCATGTCTTGTGCTTTTGAACGTTTATAGCAGGAGAGTCACAACAAGTCTTTGTATCCCAGGTGTCCACTACCTCTATTAAAAAAGGAAAAACCCAGCTTTATTCCTCTGTGAACTTTAAGCGACTTGTGGAATCTATGCCAACAAGGACCAAGGATGTGGAGGTGTTTAATGCTGAGTTTTTTCCCCCTTTACTACACTATATATCTATATATACACTGGAGTAGCATACCCTAGTGTCAGCAACTCAAAACTCTTATTAAGAACAGAACAAGACAGAATGTACCACCTGTCTATTGTTTCTCCTCTTCCTCCTACACTGCTCAAACTTGTGTTGTGTGTGTTTTGTAGCCGGCTGGGGATCTCCTCCCCTCGGTGGACTTGGAGGTAGTTTGTCACAGCTCATTGTAGGAACTCCTAGAAAATTAATTCCCCCCTCAAGAATTTGACTTCAGATGTTGCACATTAATAATCACTATTGCCTTGCAAGAGTCTGCGTCGACAGCAATCATGTGCTCACAAGAGGGAAGTTGTGCTGGGAGTTGTTGGAAATGTATCACAGATTAATTGTATCTGGCACAATGGTAATGCTGAGGAGTGAAAAGTGTTTGCGGTTTTTAAATCAATATCTCGCATTAATTCAGAGGACTGGATTCAGAAGCGGAGGATGTTGTTGCTTTGATGATATCTAGAGTTTCTCTACACTTCATCTTACTAATTTGGCCATAACTTATGATTATGTTGAGATCCCTTTCATGGTTTTAATTAGAACAAAAATACAACATGCACCTAATTAGTGCAAGTCTTGTTAGATGTTTTAAAAGCCTCTTTCTTTTTGATGCAAAAACAGCAGCAGCAGTGTGTAGGCAAGGCAGCTTGCTGGTTCGACAGAACCTTATGTAACTGAGAGGTCACAGGTTTGACCCTCACCACAACAAGTGCGCGCTAACAGCTGTGTGCTTTTTGCATTGTGCCCTTGAGCAAAGTAACCTCGCCTCTCCTGAAGTCATGTTAAAAAAGAATTATCGAAATGCAGTAAACAATGTTGTGTTTTAAATGTAAAACAGGAACGAATAGAATTTAAAGCTTCATTTTTTCTCTTTTGGTAGAAAATCTGTTGTAGAATATCTTTTTGTGCGTGCCCCATTTTGCTCTGAAGTTGTTGGCAAAACTCTATTCAAACATTTTCCCTCTAATTGGGTGTTTTTGTGGATGCAGGATTAATCAGCCACGGGGTATTTAATGTTGTTTGGGCAGCTGAGAGGTAATACAGCCAAGCCATTAACATATCATTAAAGAGTCCTAAGCACTGTAATTGCAGCCAGAACGCTGACGCTACACTCTCATTAAGTGGACTCTAAGAGGAGACGTCTCGTTGTGATAGGTTTTAGTGAGATGTTGGGGAAAAAATCTGTGTTACTCAGCATGCTGCTGTCACAATGAGAAGTCCAGTGAGCAAAGATTGTTTCCAAAATGGCATGCAGGCTGATGAAAGGCACCCAACTTTCATCAATCGGCTGCTACAAACAGGTTTTTAGCCATTTTAACTGCATGACTCCATGTGCTGCAATGCTGGTCCTCTGGTCAGTCCATCACTTCATTCCAGGTGGAAACGCTGCACAAAACTGTCAGTGTTTAAAACAAGACGAAACCCACTGACCGATAAATCGCTAGCTGAAATGAAAAAACATCAAATTACCATAAAATGAAATAGAATACTCAAAGGACTACATAGAGAAGGCATGGTCACCAAGTTGGTGACCTACTCCATCCTGATAAAAAATAACAAATATTTTGTGTTCATGGACACAAATTGCAGAATCTTTTTCATGTCAGTGAATTAGAAAGTGATCTGTCTCAACAGGAAGTATAGGCTATTTTGTGTGTGGAGAAAATGGAAATGTGCGACCAAGGCAACTAAGAAACAAAGCTCTAAAAGATGTGCCAACAAAAAGCACAAACATCTGCTATGAAAAGCATCATTATAAACCATTATACCATCACCATTAGACCATACCTTACTTTTTTTTTTGTCTTTTGTGCGTATGGACATTAATTGCTATACATGAGAACTTATATTTAGGGACATGAAACAATGTTTTAAGAAACGCGAAAAAACCCCTAAAATTCATCTACTCTTGCACAAGCGGAGGTTTTCCTCAGGGTGAATTTTATTGACGCTGATCCTGATGGTTGCATCACTGTGTTTAATTCTTTGGCATCCAAGTAAGCTGAATCAACCTTCTCTCTACTTTTTGTTTACTCGCGATTAGCAAATGTTGACACGCTGCTCATTTTGCATATTCACGTTTCAGTTTGGATACTTGCCTTATACACTAAATTTATTATACTATGAATAGTGTGCTACAGTTGTCTCAAAATAAACATGGGTAGTTTTGCACTTAGCAGCAATACTACACTTCAGCTGTAATGTTAGAGGGTGTGGTTTCTGAAAACCCATGCCTCTGACAACACTTAGCACTTTTGAAAATACTTAGCACTAAGAATATAGTACTCTGAAGGGTGTACTGTGTTTGACACCAAATTTTTGAACTATCCTAATCATGGGTACTTGTAGCCAGGGGTTAAAGTGAGACATGGCAGGTGGGGAAATAGTATTATATGGTGTTGTGGTGCAACTTGATTTGAAAAGCATACAGTATAAGCTGACAGATCAGCCTAAATGTAAACTGCTACTGTTGATTTAACATTGAATATAAATCCTGCAGCCTACCCTATATACCCGTCTAACATAGAGCAAGACTGTAAATTTCACCACAGTTTTGTAAATAATCACTTCAGCCTGCACTAAACTATGTAGTATTTTTATGTACATGTACAATATCTCATTAACAAATCTAGGAGAATTTATAACCTAAAACTAAAGTACTAAATTTCCAATTTATAAACTGAGCAATCCTTACTTTTGAAAACATTCTCTTGCTGTTCTCATGTCCTTTCTTTGCTCTTTCTTACATCTTTCTTCATCTCTAAAAGTGCTTTTATCAGGACTTAATCTTTTTTTAATCCCTGGATTTAGAGCATCTGTGTCTTGGTTCCAGGGTTTTGAGTTGTGAGCTTGCTTGAATTGTTTTGGCTTTGAGTTGAGTAAACCAATAGTATTTCCTGGTTGGTTTCTTTATATTTATATTTTGAGGTTTTTGTTTTAAATCTAGTTTTGTTTGTGGTTATTGTCTATGTCATAAATAATTCTTTGAGTTCCCATGTAGTCCTGCCTTCCTCGTGTTTCCGTGTCTTATGTAGTCCCCGCTCTGTCTTTCTACTTTTAATTTTAGTAATCTTTTGTCTCTTGTGTTTTGCGTTTAGTTTTACTTCCTTTTGAGACATTATGTTAGCTGTTTCCACCTGTTTGCCATTTCTCTTGACATCTGCTGTGTGTTTATATCATCAGAGTTTCCCTCTGTTCATTGTCGCATCATTCTCCATGCTTGCCCTGTGTTTACTAAATTTTCCACCCTTTGCATTTATTACTGATTTTTTTTTTCTGTATTGTGAATTCACTCCTGGTTTTCCAAGTCTTGCATTAATGTCCGCATCCTACCTGCCAAACAGCCCTAACGTGACAGTCTGTACCTTTAGGTGGCTTCGGTTTAGATTTGTTGAGTAATGTGAAACATTCATAACTGCCTGCCAATTATAAATGTTACATCTTTTTTACTGTGACGCAGTGTCAAAAACTTTTACATGTACAACGTGAATGTGTTACAGCAACGTGAAAGACAAAAGAATGTATTGAGGGTATAAGTGGGCCTTGGGGTGACATTATTTTCTTAATGCTGGTCAATTATCTCCATGCTTTCAAGTGGAGTCACATTAAATGCCTACCTATAGGCGACAGCAAAGGAAAAATTAACTCTTTGCAGTAATGTGTATTAAACTGCCTATTAGATTTGATTACTCATTATGTGCCAGAATGCTATTCTGGATCATTTCAGTCCACTTTAACCCATGTTCATAGCAAATGAGCAAATAGTAGCTATATTTGTTGGTGTGATTGGACACCCAAAACTATAGCACTATTTGGTTGTATATAAAAATTCAGCAGTAGTTGGCTTTGCATCTGTAAATTGATGCAAAGCTTTTTATTCAGAGGACTCATTATATTCATGGGTATCTCCTTGTAACACCATTAATCTGTCCCATTTTGAAAACCGTGGATACCCGCAGAGAGTGACAGACAGTGCAACACTTGCTCTTTTCATGAAACTCTTAAAAATCTGCTGAATGCGAGTCTCTCCAGACCTCCTCCCTCACTGAGTCCACCTGCTAAACCCAATGAGCTCATGACAGGATGTGTAAGGGAACATGAGGACACATGTTACTTGAGGATTTAAAGCCAATTAAACAAAAAGATTATGCGAAAGTTTATTAATTAAAAAAAAATATCTGATGGGTTTTATTCATAAGCCATTTTTATTCTCGGATCTAAAAGTTATGACGACATGTCATATTTTGCCTCTGTGCATAAAACTGCGTGATTCTAAAAACTTGTTCAATAATGTTGACTCATCCTCAGTATCTATACTTTGCAGGACTCATCTGTGTCAATATTTGACAGACTTTCTGCTTTAATTACAGATTCCCTTTTGTGCACTCTCCCAAATTTCAGGGATTATCCAATTACTGCTTGCGTGCCGACAAACAAGGGGGCCTCTTTGCCTTTCACTAATTGGACTGAGGAGTGGTGCCAGTGCTCAAAGGAGAGGCCTATCACTGAGAATTATTGAATAGTGAAGGAGTAAAAAAAAAAGGGGAGGGGGGGGGGGGTTAAAAAAGGATGGGG
>VUQR01001942.1:0-10573 GCA_015108515.1 Hemichromis elongatus | reverse complement strand
TTTATTTTATTTTTTTTTTTTTTTTTTTTTAATTTTCCTTCTTTTATTTTGATTTAACAAGCAGTAGAAAGAAGTGCAAAATGACATCCGACCTGCATGCATCAAATAATTTTTACTCTTTGTACTCCAGCTGGCGTTGACCTAATGTCTAAACTTTACTTTAATCAGTTCCATCACAGATATTTTTTCTCTAATAATTAGTCAGTGAAATGAGATCAGGTGGATTTCCGTTCTGCCCTGGAAGAGGTCAAAGCAAGCAGACAGTCAGCATCTTCTTCAGCCTGAGGCGGCAGCTCACTGCATTAGTCAGCAAATCTGGTGGCTTGTGTTTGGATAGCGGGCTGGATTGTCTTTGAGCCGAGGGGAAAAACCACATGCAAACTGAGCCTATGAAGCCACTTTATGTGCTGTTCACAAAGTGGCTGAATGAATTGCTGGTGTTTCTTGAATACTGAGTGTTTAATTAGGCGTGGACAGGAAAATGAAGAGGTTCAAATGTGATAGCAGCCCTCAGGACATCATTCAGAATGTAACACGATCAAATATTCAGGAACACGGTCAGCAAGTTCAGTTATCATTCGGGAGCAAATGAGTTTGCTGGCATCCTGCAGGTTGACCTCACTGATGCCTCATTTGCAGCCTCATCGCCCTTTGGCGAAATTTGTAGCTTAAAGCAGTAGCTGGTTCACTCCATCTCAAACCCTGATCTGGATCCTTATTTATTTTACACTTGTGTACCCTGAATTCTGTTAAAGCTACACCCATAAGCTCAGTTTAGCAAAAAGCCTGGAAAGAAAAGAGCATAACTCTGCATTGTTATGCTGCACCACTAATTAACATGTTTGATCCATACAAATTGAAAAGTGATGTGTAACGGGGTCATGTGGGGATTTGTGTGTGGCTACTTTACAGTACACTGTGCAGTGCCACAGCTGGTGAATGAAACCTATGAAACATGTTAATTAGTGCGCTTTTGAGGCTCTAATAGGTTGATTTTTCTTTAAATCTTTGGACAGAACGAGGCTCAGCTAAGCTAACTGTCTGTCGGCTGTGTTATTCTCCGTTGTTTGTTTTTGTGGCATACAGACTCATTTTTGCCTTTTGGGGTTAATTAAGTCTTTGCTTGCTCAAGAATTTTGATTTAAAATAAAAGTAATGTAGGCTGCTGGTTGTTTAAAAAAGGTTAAACCAACTTGTTTACGTTGTCTGCTTGAAGCACTGTAAAACGTGTGGGAACGTCTTTGCCTCGTGTTTGATGCAAAACCCTTAGTCACTGTGTAGTTTCACTTGGAGTAAATCTATTGACATGTGAGTAAATAGATAACAGATACATCTGGGATGATTTACTAATCATTAGCTCATCAGTCAATAGGTTTTGAAATGGTTATTTATTAAGGCAAAAGCTGATTAGGTTCCAGTGCTTGCACCTGGCCAATTTCACAGGAATGTATTCATAGGCCACTTAACACTGATCTATAAACTATTCAAGCATAAAAAAAGCAGATGAGCAAGTGTTGTGTCTACACTAAGACAGTTTAGCAAAGGTATGCCAAAATACACAAGAACTGGACTGAATGGAGTAAAAATAAATTTGAAATTTTTGGTTAAAATCAATATATGACTGAGGAGATCAGGAGAGAGCGAGTGTCTACAACCATCTGTAAATGGTGGAGGCGTGTCATGGTTTGTGCTGCATTTCATTGTCTTTAACTATAATTTTAAAATCACCCTGCAGCCATGACTGTATCACTTCATGCCGATAATAAGTGCTTGTTAATGATTGTGGATGTGGAGACTTTCAGTCTTTCTTATAGCCGTATATTGATAATTACCTGAACTCATGCACTAGTTTGTCAGTTGTGTCAGCAGTATATAGGAAGTAAACGTGTTTAATTTTTTTAAAATTTGTTTTTGTTCTGTGTTTTTTCTGTAGCCTCTGATGCCAAGGAGCAGCAGTTTTGGATCAGCCAGCTCCAAGCATGTGCCAGACGTCACTCTGACAGCAGTGCCAAGGTAAAACACTCACTCACTCACTCACTCACTCACTCACTCACTCACTCACTCACTCACTCTATTGCAGAGAAACTTGTTATAAACATGACCCTGGTCTAAGCTCTTGGCGTCTGTTGCTGAGGAAGATAAGTCAGCAGAGAACCTTGACATTTCCCTCAAGATTAATGTTCTCTTGTGTGTCTGTTTATAAATGCCTGAAATGTAATACTGTTGCAAACTCGTACTTGGTTCAGTACAAGTTTTTTTTGTTTTTGTCTATTTATTTATTTTTAATGGGAATAGGATTTTCCTCAGGTGAAAAACCTCTGCGCAGCTCTGAAGTACCTAAAGGATTTCCTGCCCTTTTTCTTTCTATTTCTAAGTGACAGACTTCTTCATACCATTTTAAGTTTTAAATGGCACAAACTCTTTGGGCTCTTAATCAACAACCCATCACAAGATACAGTCTAGTATTGTTTCCTCATTTGTTTTTTTCTTCTCCTCTCATTCTCCTCTTGTTAACCTACTGAGTGATGTCTTACAGGAGCCATGTGTGCGAAGGGCACCATTCTAACTCAGTTACAAAAATAAGTGTAAATCTACTGGTTATGCAGTTATGCATGGATAAATTGTGTCTAAATCTTTACATGTAGTTCCTGCTATGTGTAACTGCTGTGCTATGCTAATATACAAAATCATTAGTTTGTGGATATCTGAGAAAATGTAAATGTCAGCTGTGATCTTTCACTTTTTAAAGGCTCCATTTCCTGCTTAGAATTTACAATTTTCTCTACTGAAATAAAAACAAAACAAAACAAAACAAAACAAAAACAAGCCTTGTATAGTCGTATGCCTTAAATGATGCCAACCAGCTAAAAAAAATGAAGGCAAATGTACATAATTATTTTTAATATTGAAGAACCTCCAACAGGGCATTAAAAATAAAAATAAAGAAGTGCATGAAGTGCCAAATGATGTGACCGCTTAAAACATTGTTTTTGCCAAACAGGCTGCATGTCATGTATCCCATTAGACTGTGGTCATCATGGTCTTATTGGTCATAACCATGGAGGGAGTCTATTTAGTGACTCATGAGAGGATGTTATACCATTATGCTACATGAGTAGTAAAGTCAATGCTCTGACATGCTGATGTGGTAACATATTTTTATGCTTTTTATGGCCATAGTTAATAGTGACCATGCAGACATAATACTCCTGAACTTATAAAGTTGGGAACTGGATTCATTCATCCCAGATATTTGCTGTTTGCGAGCTTCCTTAACTTCTCAGTTGATTTTAATTGGCAATAAAATTTTTCTTTCAGCACTTTGCACATCACAATAAGCTGTGACTTGTTATGGATTGTGAGCCAGATAAGCTACTACTGTTTTTATTATTTCCTCCTGTCACTGATTTGTTATCATAATGCACGAAAATATCCCTTTTTCCGCTTCTTTAAAAACCGAAAAAACAATTGACTTCAAAGATTTATTCGAGTTATAGCTTCCCAAAGCGTTGGTGTTATAGCAGGAAAAACAACAATGAATGCCGACTGCATGCTGAATTTCAAAGTGAGTGTAGTACATCGGCTCTTGTGAAATGAACTTATTTGACATTTTGAGGCAAGTTAATGAACTTGGATGATGATGAAACAAACTGAAAAGGATGACATGAAAGTAATAGTGCTGAATAGTTTTAGTCTCGACACACCGCACGTGTCATCTTCTTTCAGGTGATTTCAGAGGTTTGTTTCATTTTCTGCTTCTTCTTTGCGCTCGCTCCATGAGTGCTCATCACAGTGAGCAAATCTGCAGTCAGAAGACTTTATTAAATGCCATCCAGATAAATGCCACGTCTCTGCTGACAACAAGTACTGTTACGCTGCCAGATGAACTCTGTTCCTCTGACTTTGTAAGTGAGCGAATTATTTTAAAAGGAAACAAATAATGTGAAAAAGAAAGTGAGCGAAACATACACAAATATGTTAATGTGCACAGGAAAGAAAAGAAAAAAGGCAACAAAAGTGAGGCTGACACCCTTTGCCCAACTCATCTCGTCTGTCGTGTGAAACTTTGCCCACTGACTAATCTGACAATATTTTTAGTCCTTCCTTTGATTTTAGTGATTTAGGGAAATATCATATAGCAGCTCACTCCTGCTGCTTTATTAAAGGATGCATGTGCAGCTAAGTGTCCCCGGCGTCACTGTCCTCTTTTTATCTCTGTATGCTCACTCCAGATGGATTACTGAGTTAGGTGCATTAAAACTACCTTCATCAAAAACTGTATTTTTTCCAAATATGGGTTTCATGGATTAATGTTTGGGCCGTTGCTTCTTTGGGGGTTTAGTGTGGTCGTCAAGGGATTAGGTCTATGTGGGTAGGGGTGTGTGTGTGCTGCTTGTATCTCTGTGGGGTGTATCCCCATTTGCCTGATCCAGTGGAGAATGAGGCTTGTTATAGAGTTCCTTGTGGAGCTCCACAGCCGGCGGTGACAGTGTGAAAATCAGCAGTGCATGAACAAGATTTATTTCTCCTGCAAACTTTTGGTATTAAAGATAGGTTTTTGCATGAGATTGGAGTTACTCAGAATCTACTTCTTTGTTTGTTTTCTGCAGCAGTTAGCGATGAACAAGCTGATATTGGGTCACTGTAATGTGTCTCAAAAGGCCTTTTTGTGATTGTTTTTTGTTGAACCAGAGTTGAACCAGATGGCATTGGCCAATTCATCTGTACAAACTGTTTATTTGAAGAAGCTTGTTTTAGGCTGTCTGGTACTGTAACACTGGAATATGTAGAGTTGACAGCATTTATCTTTTGAGTTACCTCTTTGTCTACGCTTCAGTCACAGAGGCCTAGAGACAAGGCCAGTGATAAGTTCCGTTTGCCCAGGAAAAATGTGTATTTGCCGACTGGTTGGCGAGTTGTTGCTGGCTGTTGGTAGATGAAGTCTGTTTCAAAGAAGGGCTTGCAGCTAAGAAATCCTTGTGATTACTTTGGTGTCTAGCAAACTGTTGACATCACCTTCAGTTTGCATGGAGGTCGTGGACTTTAAACATTCGCCTTCAAAGTAAAGGTTTGGCCTTACCCCTGCAAACAACAGGTGTCAAAATGTGCAACCTTTTCTTTGAAGGTAAACAGTCTCTGTTTCGCATCACTACCGTTTGACAAGTAGTTGGGGAGTGGTTGCAGACAAGTCTGCATCTTCCATTCATGTGAAAGGTGTGTGAATAACCTACAAACTGCTAGTGATCAATGCTAGCAAAGGCTTTTGGGACAGCGTCTGGTACAGTACTTTTTGACAAATTTTAGTATGAAATTAAACAGAATATTTTAAAAAAAACAATTATAAAACTTAAAAAAAAGTGTGATGCAAAATGGACACAGAGAATGTCCACCTTTAAAATGAAAGTTGCACCTATGTTGATTGCAGCAGTAAGGTAACAGCTTTTGCTCTGAGGGTGAGGTTTCTGTTTCTGGTTTGTTTTGGACTTTTTCAAGTTTCTCTCCTTGTTTTCCAAACAATTTGGGATCTTCCATAAACTCTATGGTCAAATGTGGTAATGTGTTAGATACCAAAGTATTCTCAGGTACCCTCTTTGTGACTGATATCACCCATCAACCCACAGGAGAGAAAACCCACCAGTGATACACATTTTTCTCTATCAAACAGAGATTGTCAGATTGCTGAGTGGTCTTTGGGGCTAACTTATACTCTCAAACATAGATAACGCCTGCAGGATAAAAAGTGATAACAAAAGAAAAAAAAAAACTTTTAGATTTACAATTTAATCACCAGAATATTTTACTTGAAATGCAAAGATTTTTGAGTTTAGTGATTTTGTATGTTTATTTATCTTGGCTCTTTGGAAACGGCTGCTTTTTTTTTTTTTTTAAATAGATTCAGGTTTTTTCTCTTTTACTTAGTTTGTGTGTTTTGTTTCAGGTGAGGAAGCTAAAGGGCTCAGATGAACATCTGAGTGTGGAAAGAGCAGGAGGAGGCCAGGAGCTGCTGGTGAGTAAATGACAGACAAATATCACAAACGCACAGTTTCACCTTCAAATGCCAGATGTAAAACCATGAGAGAGAAAACTTCTGTCGTTCCTCGAGTGTAGAGTGTATCAGTCCAATGCCTGTAGCTCCTTACAAAATCCAGAGTTTCTAACAATTAAATAGTTTACAGCCTCATTATGTTGTCTGATTGCCAACTTGCTTATTCAACATGTAGCTCTTCATCACATCAAACCGCTGCACAGCTGTCTCTGCTTGGCCATAATGAGAAAAGCAATCAAAAGATGAGAGAAAATTGGATAAGTAAGGAAAAAATGGAAAGGCGATGCGCTCTATCACTCTTTTCCCTTCTGGCCGGTGGAGCTGAGTAGCTGTTTTGTTCCCGTTCGGTGACTGCGGGGCATTTCCACGGCAGCAGCTGTTATTACTGTACGCAGTGCTGTGGTCTAATCCGTCCCTGAGCCTCGCTGTCTGCCTCACAGATCGTTATCGCAGCCACTCCGTTGATGAGGCAGCTGGCGGCGGAGGCGCAGCCACATCTCCGATAACTCACCTCTGTGACACAAAAAGTGTGTCAGGAAAGATTTATTTCAAACAGAGGCAAATGATTTAGTTTCCTTGTGAGTTTTTATGGAAAAAGATGTTGATTGATTAAAGTTGCAGTCAAAAATGGCTTTTACTTTGAAGGAGAGCATGTAACCGATAATATGCTTGTGTGCCATGCTTCTAATCAGTAGGAGGTAAGTGCCGATATCCTTGGGGCTGGAGAAAACAGTGTGAAAAAATGACAGTTTATATGAAGTGTTTGTGATGATATGCCACTTTTTTGCCCAACATGTTGCTGTGCTTTATGCCCAGACATCTCTGCTTTGATCTTGTGTGTCTGAAGGGTTGTTCTAGATTTCTTGAGTTGCATCATTGGAACCTAAGCAGTGGTGCCATGTCCTTTTTAGGCCTCAGTCAGATTGTATTCCCAGAGCAGTGGGGAAGTGTTTGCTGGAGATTGCTGGTAGTCTCTAGTTGATATTAGTAACAAAAAATATATGATGCAGCACTGAAAGCCTCCTAGAGATTGCTTTGGTTGTTAGCAGATTGCCAAAGTTGGCTGTAGTTTGCATAGAACACACAGCAAAAAATAGAAATCTGTCAATTAATATTCTTCTGATACATTGTTAGGGTCCACCTCCCACCCCCCTTTTGTTTGTGTGTGTGTGTGCGCATGCATATGTGAAGTTATACACGTAATCTCTATAATACCAACACCCCTGAAAAGCCAGCAAAGTGCACCACGATGAAACTTAGAAACCAGCATTAAACCAAGGTTCGTACAGAGGCATAGATGGTAGTGTGGTAAATTGTGCTGTGAGAAAACCTCTATCTCCATCAAAATCAACCCAATTTCCACAGTTCTAACATAATTACAAAGAGTGCTGATGAGGTGACCAGAACTCACAAGTCCAGAAACCCTAACGGGTCACAACCAATAGCAAAGACCAAGAAGCCGAGAACACCAGCGTGCTGTCTGAGAAACATGCATGAAAGTCGGTACCCACGGAGATCCTGTATAAGTCAATCAACACGGCAGAAGCCGAGGGACAGCCAAGGGAGCCGAAGCCCAAGTGGGATACCAGCAAGCCCAACCCAGGGGCTGCGACACAGCTCCAACAGTGCGTGACGACCAATCCCACAAGGCGCCCACCGGAGCCTGACATCTCCAGCACCCCCACCAGTCTTGGAAATGATAGGCACCCACCACACCCCAAAGAGTTGGGCACAGGGTCAGGGCAGCAGGCCTGCAGGGAGGCCTGCCGGAAATGCACCACAAACATCCAACACAACGCGGGGTGGGGTCTAGGGAAAAAGAAAGGGAAGGGAGCCAGAGAGCCAAGTTGGAAAGAACCGGCGGGACCCGGCAGCCCCCGCCCTCCTTCCGGTCCAACTGCTCCACATATCCAGCACCACTCCCGCCCTGCCCAGAGCCAGGAGAAAACACAGGAGCAAGACATTTACTTTTAACTACATGTAAATTTATTCTGAGACTGTCACGGCCATCACCTCTCTGCCCCTCGATGTCAGCATTATAAAAGCAGGATACAAGCAGTTCAGTGTGAAGTACATTCGCTCAGCAGGACAATACATGAACTCGTCAACCCCGTATTTCTTTATTTAATGGGAAAATTTTATGTTGTTTTCTGTTTTGTTTGATTAAACTGTATTTACACCCAGAGCCAGCCCCGATATACTCCGAACCCCTCTATTCAACCACTGAGACATGTAAACCTTTTGCCACTGTTAAAAGATTAAACCTTCTATTTTTGTCTATTTTTATTTACTGAAGCATGTGCATTCACATTGTTCTATGTTCCCAGCTAATAACATTTTTAAATGTGATATTTAATCAGTTTCAGGTCATTTCCTTCCATCGTGCTTTAGTCTCGCACTGTAACTAATAAGCATCAATCTTATGATGTGTGTCATCAACATTCATCGACTGGACTGATTGCAACAGGGGTTACCGCTAGAAAGCGTGTACCTCATTTCCTGTAAACACATTTACACATCTTTATCAATAAATAGATATGAGTCCCACTCACTAACATGGCCCTAAGAGTTTCCTGTGAACATGCAGCACAGGCAGGTAAAGAAAGACTGCAACATTAGACATGATGACGTCTAAAGGCTAAAAACATCAGGATTGAAGAATGTTGACTTTGTGCTACTTTGTGTGTGTGTTGTAAAAGGGAGTGATGAAGCAGAACAGAGCCTGTTTGTTCTCTATCTGTTTTTTTGTTGTTGTTTTTTTTATTTTTTTATTTCTTAAGTTTTAAGAATTACTTAAAAATTTATGGACAGATTTCAATGGAAATTCTAACTTTTGCACTTCCAGCATTTTGCGGAGGGTTGCTTTACCATTTCGTTGTGTGCCATGTAATCACAAATACGTAAAGATAATTTAACAGTGAGGGTTTGCTGTTAAAACGTATTCATAGAGAAGTTTAGTTCTTTAAAACAAAATCTGCTAGAAAAATAGTTTGTCCTATTTTAACCTGCTTTGTTGATAATCTAGTGAAAGCACAGAATAAATACATCAGCTTTCTCTGTGCAGCCACGTTGTTTGCATCGCATACCACGATAGATTAACTTCCAATATAAGAAAGCTCCATGTTCAACAAAGCGCTAATTCTTTAATGAATGAATAGACGCTTTTATCTCTTCGCCTGAGGATCTGTCCATCATTTCCCACAGGACAAGTTGACCTTGTTTATTGCAGTGCTGCCAAAATATCAGAGGTCGCATCTGGTGGAGTCAGCAAACCGGGTTCCCCTTTCCAGCCACAGCTGAGTCCTGCAGGTAGCCGGCTCAAGCATTTTGTCGCCATAGTCTAAATTCACGTGACGTGGCTTCAGAGTTTCTCTGTAAAAGCCTTTGAAGTCATCAAGCTGATTAGCAGCCTCATAAATTGGCCAGTGACCATGTTATCTCTTTTGTTGTGAAGCTGGAAAGGTGCACACACCCCTCATGAGTGCACAAGAAGGCAAAATATGCCCTGTGAGTTAGACTGAAATAGCTGCTTTTGCTTGATTAAAGAAACTGTATGCAAGTGATGTGGGGTCCCCACTCGTTTGACTTAAGCCTTTGAATCAACTTTGATCAATTCACACTTGAAAGTTTTTCATAGACACCGGCCCGGTCAAAGTAATGGGAAACATCTGTTAATCTTTGAATTCAGGTGTTGTCAGCCCCGGAGCTGTATAAAATGAAGCACCTACAAACATTTATGAAAGACTGTGTCGTTCTAAAGGGCTCAGTAAATGCAAGTGTGGCACTGTAGTAGAGAGACACTGATAACACAAGTCAGTTTCTGAAATTTCTCCCCTCCTGCATATTCCCTATTTATAGTAAGTGATATTATTGCAAATGAAATCGTTTAAGAACCACAGCAGTTAAAGAGCGGGGTTGTCCAGTGCTGAGGTGCAAGGTGTGTAAAAGGTGCCAACTCTCCGCTAGCTCAACGACTGCAATTTCATTTTAATTCAGTTTAATTGATATAGTGCTAAATTAAAGCAGCTGTCACCTCATAGTGCTTTGATGTCGGGCAAAAACCATAGAAAGGTGAAGAGGAAACCACAACTATGGCTACGTTCACACTGCAGGCGAATGCGCATCAAATCCGATTTTTTTGCCCCTATGCGACCCATATCCGATCATGGTATGACAGTGTGAACAGCACAAGTCGGATATTTTCAAATCCGATCTGGGTCACTTTCGTATGTGGTACTGAATCCGATACATATCCGATGTTTTAGAAAGCGACTGCTGTTTGAACGGTCGTGTCGCATTAAATCCGTCTTTTACGTCACTGACACGAGACAGACACCAATCATCAGCGCAGGAGAAGATAAACGAGAAAGCGTGGCGGCGGAAACTAGAGACGGAGCGAGTCAATGGACAGAAACTGAAGTTTTGGACTTGATTAGCACACGGGGAGACAATTCTATTCAAGCTAAACTTTTAGGGTCGTATCGTAACTGGGCTGTGTTCGCCATTTTTACTTCCGTAAACAGAGCG
>VUQR01001941.1:69438-87934 GCA_015108515.1 Hemichromis elongatus | reverse complement strand
AGAGTCCTTAAAAAAAAAAAAAAGGGAAGGGGGGGGGGGGGGGGGGGTACGAATACACAGGCAGGGAATGACATATTTGCATTACAGTGGTCATATAGCTTATTACAGCGCCAGCTGAGTCCAAACAAATGTGGAGAACAGAGGCTTTTTAGACAGGAATCCTCTGACATCTTAATACAGTTCAAGCAGTGGATGAAATAAAAATCAAAAAGCAACATTTGTTATTCACAAAACAACAATATTCCTCATTTAGAAGGAATAGCTAAAAAGCGACAGGTTTGGGAGGACACATGACCATCTGAGAAGAAAATAAACCAAAGTGGAAACGTTGCAACATCTCGATGCGTGTAAAACACGTCGCAAACAACAAATAAAGTGTTTTAATTAGAAACTTCCACAAGAGTAAATGAGAGGGTACCTAAACAAATCCCTGTAATACCACTTTGTCACAGTAGAGAAAAGGGCCACTGACATTATGCAGGATCCCTTTTATTCTGATACAAAAATAAATATACAATGAAGGAGGCTTGTGTTTTTTTCGTCTTTTTAAAATAAAATAAAAACATAACTGTTGAGAATACAGGCAAGCTCTGACAGCCGGGGCTTTTGTCTCAATGTGATTTCACTTTCCTAAGAGTAAAGTAGATGTAACGACCCTTGTCTGTCTTACTCAAACAAACATAATGCAAGTAAAAAATAAAAAGTGTTTCCTCTTCATCTCGTGAACTCCCCTGTGCCTGTTCTCCTCTCTCGACTCCGGTTTCTTAGAGCCAGGGGTGCCAGGCTGGATCCATGCGACACAGGTTGTCGAGGCTGTTTGCTGCAGCCACCAGAGTGTTGACCTTACTCTCGCCTCCCTCGAACTGAGCCAGGTTGTGGAGGCGAGTCATGATGGCTGTGACGGCCTTCTGGACCAGCGAGACCAACTGCTGGGAGTCCATGTTCTCTGGCTGGCCGGCTGGGGACAGGGGAATGGACGTGTCCTCCTGGGTCTTTTTGTGCCACGCGATGATCTCGTCACGGAGGACGGCCTTCAAGATTCCGTCCACCTATGAGAGAAAGGAAATCAAGAGGTCAGATTTAGGAAACCGATGCATTTATATATAATATTTGAGGCCTATAACATAAAACATCAGCATCCTAACGATAACAGTTTTGATTACTACGGATTGACCACATTAGGGTGCAAACAGACTTTTTTTTTATGTTAAAATGCAACAAATGATGTTAAACTGTTTTGCACCAGCTTTACTGCAAACTGTAGCCATGGAGTTCATATGAAGCTCTCAAATATATGATTATAAACCAGTGTTTCCCGGGCAGTGTGTTCAAACAGCCTGTCGTGGGAATGAGAGCGGTGAAACGTGACAAAAACCTCCGTTTATTTAAATTCCCTGGTGATTTCAAACATACACGTTAACTCCAATTTAGGCCATGTCAATTATCTGCAGGGAAATCTCTCTGAGTTGTTTACAGCTCATTACGGTGACACAGATTTGACACACATAACCGCCTAAACCAAGACCTGGCAATCATCGCCTGACTGCGCACACACCGTTCCCTACCCTCACCTAAAGTGTTTATTCATGTTCAGATGGCGCTAGGCTGTTTAAATAGTTTAAGGCTTCTCTATATTTGAGTGGATGATTGTTAAGTGTTTGTGTTTTCCTGTGCTCTGTGGTAATGCGTCTCTGCTCTGGCCACAAGCAGCACTGGTCTCTGGCATTTGGTCTTAACTAGTTCACATGGTCAAGTGTCCTGTTTATTTGCATCTGAAGCGCTTCTGCGTCTGGAACATCAGTCAGACTTTAAGTATGAGCTCGACCCACACACAGACACTGCAGGCCTGTCATTACTGCCCTGCTTTACATATATTACACAACCCAATGACTGCTACTGTTTTTCACTGCTTTGTTTTTTAGTTAAGCCTCAGACGTAAACCCAGAGGAAGTTCACCAAGTTTAAGTGCCAGGCAATATCCGGAGAGCGCTGCAGGAGCTTAAATTTGACAACAAACCGCAACGTTCGAGTCACCGAAAGCAGCGGCAACGGCAGTCGACTGGCCTCACTCCTTCTCAAAGCTTCCAAGACTCACGTGAATAAGTTATATAAATTAAACAAATATATCTGACATTCAAACTCAACATTTTTGACAAGCTGGTGTTACTGAATGCTTTAATTTTCCCCGAGCCTAAAACAACCACAATGAGAGAGGTTTACAGTTAGGCTGTGGTCTTTTGTGCGATGGTCAGTAGAAGCCAATCCTCTCTGTTTTATTAACAAACAATTCTAAGGCTGAAAAACGACGACAACACTGAAGCACCAAAAAGTGTAGTTCCTGAAACGGCCACTTGAGGTTTGCTCCAGAAGTGAGTAAATCTCCTCAGGCTTGCATTTTAAAACAACTACCTTCAGGGATGAAGTTAACATGTTAGCCTCTGGAGATCATTTTTCCCCTCATAAGAAGGGTTTAAGGCATAAAATTAGGAGCATGGCCGCACTAATAAACAGGCCGAGGTTGTAGCCAGAAGCAATGTGATAGACCTCACCTGTGCTGAATCACTGAACTGGATCTCACAAATATTATTCCACGCTCTGAAGTACAGACCATCCAAAGAGCAGGCAGCCTTTTAGTTAGTGTGTCCTTGTACTGCACCCGTAGTGTTTATGCGTACTGTTTTTAGCTCGTAATTTAGCATTTTACTTGTTTGTCCAAGTACGCTAACAAGGTGTCCAAATCTGCAATCCATACAGTTATGGGTGACATCTTTGCGGCTAGGCTTGTTACGCATCAGTCTGTGTTTGGTGGAAGGGACACTTTTGAATCACCTACACTTTTTATGATGTATATCCAAACCACGAGTCAACGTGGTTTGGATATACATCATAAAAAGTGTAGGTGATTCAAAAGTGTCCCTTCCACCAATCCACCAAAGTTAAACCTTCAATCACAGGTTTAGTAAGGTTAGTAAGGGCCGTTCACCAGTAACAATCAAAACACACAGACTGTTAGAAAGAGCGGATTCATGAGTCTCATGTCGTTGTTGTTAGGCAGCGTAACAGCAGCAGTGACTCCAGACATGCTTGCAAAAGTATGACTATCGCATGGACCCATGCCGTTCGCCCGGAGCACTAAAGTTTTGTATTTAAAACTTTATATTCAGCTATTTATTTTGACATTTAGTGCAAGTTTCTAAGTCTTTTCCCCTTTACTTTACAAAGCCTTTTTGATACACCATGTAGTGTGTTTAGCAAAGAAAGAAAGCAGATGAGGCACCTTAAAGTTTGGCTGTGCAAAGCACCGAGCCACAGCAATCATCGAAGCGGTGAGTGGGCCAGACACGCCGATGGTGGTCAGGAACTCGGAGATGTTTGGCGTCAAGCGGAATGGAACGGGGCGATTAGCATCCAGATCACCCGTGGCGTCATTGATGTCGAAGCGGAAGTAAGAAACGTTGAGCTTTCCTGTGTCCTGAAATCAGAGCAGGAGATAAACACCACGTTTATACAATTACAAGAAAAACATAAACTAATCAGGGAATGTCACGCTCTGCAGTGCCCTCCACATTCCTTTAACCACGTTAGCGCCAAGAAAACAAATCTTCAGTAAAGCTGGGAGAGCTACAAAACAAGCTCGTGCCAACAAAATGGCTGCCATTATTGATCTTCATGTCCCAGAAACAGTAACATGTCAAACTATCCGCAGCACAGCATCTATAATCCTTAATTCACCTCCACTGTCCCCTTTCCCCCTCTCGCTTTGCTCTCGGCTGACTTAAATATATACGGCCGAGTTTTCATCTTTTAAGCCTGCGTTTATGTGCGAGAAGGCCGCTACACAAGCGGCCATTCCAGGAAAGATAAGCTCCCTTATATGAAAAAGTGAGTAGCTCTGACAGCTTTATAGCAGCGCATTTCATTCCAGCTCTTGCTCGCTCTCCCCCTCCTCTGTCTCGCCCCCCCCCTCTCACCTACATTTCATTTGCTCCTCCAAGCCCCAGCAGAGGGCCTAGAGGCAGTGGGCTGAGACACCGGCAACTCCCATGAGGCTCAGATAAGCCTGCAGACTGTTGGCTGCGAAGGCAGCGCTCAGAATGCTAAAGCACCAGACTAGTGGTCAGCGATGGCTTCATTTAGAGGCTGGTGTGAATGAAATGATGCAACATTAGTGTGCCACGTGAAGTGACTCGGGGCTGCGAGCTTGACGGTGAGAAATCCCAGATAGTGGAAAGAGTGAAGACGCCGAACACTGTGAGGAAAATAAACGTATTCGAAAGACATGATTGGATTCTTTTAATGGCCCTTTTCTCACGACGGTGTGAGAATAAATGTGACGTATCGTAATGGATAGTTTGTGACATTCTGGTGCAAAATGAAGATGAATGTTAAGAAAGGCGGGAGGGTTGCTGTTGATGTTTTGATGCAACTTTTGTCTGAAAACTATAATAATGGAATAATACCTTAAATATCATTAAGACTGGCCCGTTGTTTGGTGTTCTACTGTTTAAATGAAGATGCTGAAAAAAAAACGCTGCCGTTGGCGTTCATTTCTATCGTCACTCCATGAGCTCAACAACGGCACGCACCCTGGGCCTTCGCATTGTGCTGCTCTGCACCGTCCAGAAAATAATATGATTTCCTTGAAAAGCCCCTGTTCATTTATTGAGCTGTTGATGCCATGTGTCATTGTGACTGGTGGAGCTGTTCCAGGGTGATGATACAAGTGATCTGACTGACAAATAGCGAATAAATTAGGCACCACGCCCTCTAATTTATATTCAGTGCCAGTGAAGATGCCACACTGCCTGTGGTCTTTGTACTTGTTGTTGATGTGTAGTTAAATTTAGGCTCATAACTCAATTAAGGACATTATAAACTATAAACATTATGTAGCAGTATGCTTGGTGCTGATTCCTAATTGAGCTCTATATGAGTCAACCTTGAGTAAAATATGATCTCTATTTGGTCAAGAGGAGGCACGACGCTGCAGGTTGTGATGTCCCGTCCTTGCACACACATTCTCAGTTTGTGTGTGTTTGTATGTGCATACACTCTTCGCACCAAAATCCTCCTGTGTCTAATGGGATCTGTGGAGTGGAACAGGCAGAAAGGGGGCTTAATACTAGTGCTTAGCTGCCCGGAGGAACGCCTGTCAGCAAAGGCCGATTAGGATCAGAGGGGAGGGGTGGCCGACTGACACAATCATCTTTAATAATGACTTTGAGAAAGCTGCCTGCAGACCCTGAGCAGCAGACAGATGTGTGGAAGCGCACACAAACACGGCCTCTTCAAATTGAAACGTCTTTGATAGCTGAGCAGTGGGACTGAATATAACGCTCTGTCAAAACATCCTTTGCATTGACAGCGACTGGCTGACTGATAGGCATAGCGTGAATGTCATGGGGGAGAATGGTAATTCATACAGCCTGATATAGGGAGGGTAATGGAGATCTATTAATGCATCTGAGAGTGTGTATATCTACTGAATTAGCCCCTGTCAAACTGATTCCACTTTCTCCTTCACAGGAAGTCCGACATATTTGTGTGCGTTTGTATGCATTTCCCACCTGTGCTATCTGCAGCATCTCAGGGTTGAGTCTGTTGAGGTGGAGCATAAACTCTGCCAGACCAATGAGGGCCAGCTGGATGGTGAACATCTTTCGGAACGTCCAGTAATCGGTGGCGTTGGGGAACGTGTGGAGAGCCCACTCCTTCAGCATGCTGCGAGGAACCATGTTGCCCTGCACCTCTTTGAGAATGTCCCTCAGGACCTGGAAGTATACCATGAACAGGGATTGGAGGTTAGTTGGGCAGGTTGTTCTTTATTTGACACATCAATTGTCATTTTAAATTTTTTTTTTTTTTTAAACTGAATAATTAGCTGCCCTCAGGTTTTGGTGGGTTCTCTTCAATAGGAACGTCTTCTGTGTGACCCCATCAGCAACCTCAGCGATGCCCATGTTAGGAGGCACTGCCCATGCTAGGAATCCCCCCAATATAATACAGTGACATAGTGTTGGATGTCATTCAAAAACCTCTCAAATATCAAAAAACTGTGTCGGCAACCGGGCAATAAGGTCAACTGTCCGAGGTTTTGAGTGCACCACTGAACACTGGTGCTTTGTTTCCAACATTTCAGATCTCTAATCCCAAAAAAGAAGGGCAGACAAGCTTGGGTAAAAGACCAAAAGTTGAGGCACACAATGATGTGTGCTGCTGGTAAAGTTTCTGGGCCGCCTTTCCTTATAACAGCCATCCATCAAGATTCTCGCCATTTAAAGCGATGCATTATCAGAGACTACAACATCTAGTCCTTTTACTGAAAAACCTACACTAGCTCATAGTACTAATACTGTCCTTTAGCTACTGCTGGTGTTAAGTAGCAATGCTTTCATCCTGGAGAGCAAAAATATTCCCCAAAGTGAAGCAGCGACACTTCGCTAATCATGGCTGCAGCTAACAACCCAAACGCATGCTAGCTTGCCTGGCTAACCTATCATCATTTTCTCCCTTGCCTGAGAGGGAACGGCCAGTTAGTGTTTTAATGTGTGCGCAGCTCAATCAGGACCACAAACCATACTGTTTCAGTGGGTCTGTGGCGATTACTTAACATTTCTTCAGGTCTTGGCTTAAAAGTGCCTTCTCAAGGTGTTTTTGCAGCTATTTCATAAAGGTGTTGAATGGAAGACCATAGGCTAACATTACGTGATATGGCATTTCATGAATGCTGCATGCCTGAAATTACCCACAGAAACAACTGGCTCCATTTTGAGACCTTCGCGGAGTATTAGCTGCCCTCTTCAGGTCCCATTTGAACCCCTGGAACAGGCTGATTAAAAACGCTTTCCTTGAAGACAGCCCTATTGATTACTTTAGCCTCAGCTAAGCGTGTCGGAGGTGGATGGATGGGTGGGTGGGGGGAATCCATGCTCTCTCAGTGCATCAGACATGAATTCAGTTCTCCCTAGATAACACAAGGGTCAGCGTGCAGCCTAACCCCACCTTTATCTTGAGCGTGCTCCCCTATAGATCTGCCTGCCTTTTAGCTGTCGGCAAAAGGTAGCGGCTAAAAGTGCGTTAAGCTCCGCAGGTGTGGGAGAGAGTCAGGCTGAATCAAGAGCTCACAATCTAACATTTTTTGCAATTAGATGACATAACGGCTTGCAAAAATCAATTTGTTCTTTTCACTTTATTTCATCACTTTTTAGGGAAAATCCTCCCTGTCCAGGGAAAACCGAAATCTCCGCAATTGCAGATTTTCAAATTAACTTGGGGTTTGAGGGTTTCTTTTCAGGCTGAGAAATTAGTGCATTTCTTATGCTACATTAATCATTTAATATCAATTATTTAAAAATACCCACAGAGCTGAAAACAATTTTCCCCTTAGATGATTAAAAGTTAAGTTTCGCTCAAGTGTGATGTGAAATTTCAAATCAGACTCTGGATGCATGTTAATGCAGAACAGTGCCACAACGCAGTTACCTGGTGGCTAGCTTGGGTCCCTCTAGCCTGCACAGTGGCCAGGCGATCGTAGTACCGGGAGATAGGGTTGTCATGTTCGATGCCCTTCTTGGCACAGCGCTGCTTGTAGATTTCTACCAGTGACAGAGATGAAGGATTGTCCTCAACTAGCCGCATCTGGGGCGACACTGCCACCACTCGGGGCACTGAAGAGATGGAAGAAGGGAGAAGAAGAAAAAGGTGGAAAACAGGCAAAGGAAGGAGAAGGAGGTAAAACAGAAGGAAACACAGAGAGAAAAATAAGTCGGTGGCAGTGATGGGAACACAGCCACATGAGTGGCACAGAAACTGTAAATATTTGTCCCCACTTGCTAGATAAACTCTTATTTACCATTGTAAACCACTACCTTAAACCTGCAACTAAAATACTCTGGAGTTTAGGAAAAACAACACTGGAGGCGTGCCTTCAGTCAACACCAAGCAGGGTGAAAGAAGGTAAAAGGCTGTGCACAGGTCACACAGTAGAAGCAGTCCAAACATTTACATACAGCGCCACCTCAAATCTAATCAGCCCCAGCTATTCAAGTTGGAAGGAACTGGGTTGGTATGGGCTGTTTAATGTTGTCTTAAAGAAACCAACAAGCAAATAAATGTATAAAACAAACATCTGCAAAGAGGCAAACCTCTTATTTTATCTCCTCATGTAAGGATACACATGTTGACTTATGATGACATATTGACAAGACATAAGATTACTTATTTTTCTGGCTCAGTGTTTGAAGGTCAGTTATTTTAATATTGAAGATGTCTTTGTTTTCCTGAACCTAAGGAAGAATTAAATGACAACAAAAGCAAAATAAAAACTAACTATTTTGGGGATTAGTTGCCAGCCAAAACATTATTTTAAACATCAGTATCAAGTCACTATTTCATAATCAGTGAATCTCTGAACAAAATCATCCTGATTCTCTTTTATGTTTCTAAAATGCACCCGTGCCCCATTTTAGTCATACCAGTAAAGAAGAGGTGCCTCTTGGTGGTCTCCTTCCTCTTCTCAAGACAGGGGTTGAGGAGCCGGAGAAGCTGCAGGACTCTTTCCTCTCGACGTGACTCGGTCAAGCAGGCATCATTCATCACCAGGTAGGGATAGATCTTTCCATTGTGGCCGCGGATGTAGAGACGGCGCGCCGCGGTATTGTGTTTCTGAACAATTTCCACTCTGGGCATGAATCTGGAAAGCGTTTCAGAGAAACAGAATCAAAGTATTAAACGGTGTGGGAGAGGGGAAGAGTAGGAACAACTGTGATACAAGAATGGCACCGGGACACATGTGGAAGGCAGAATTTAAAATGAAAGGCTTTAAGATCAGGATAAAATCCCTGGGGGGGAAGCTCCATTAAAAGCAGGTCAATCTGACAATCGTTAGCCCCTTAAATAATTTACTAAGTACCAACCATGACTACAGCAAATTCCACATGTGCTTATTAGCCTGGCTGCACTCGCGTAGAATAATGATGTACCTTGCGATCTTGATGTAGTAGTGTGTGGGTTTAGGCATTAGGAATTCGCCCGGAATCTCAACTTCAGCTGTCTGTGCAGAGAAATTGCTGAGGAAGCGACACTTCTCCTCAATGAGGAAGAACTTGGGCAGCTGTTTAGTTTTCGCCTCCAAAATCTTGATCCACTTCTTTAGCTTGGAGATGAGATTGTGAAGCTTCATGGAGCCCGGCACACTGAAGTCAAAGTCTGTAAAGATGGAGAATAGTTATTTCTTTAGCGATTCAAAACTCAACAAAAAAACCCAAAAACAAACAAAAAGAGCAGCTTTTAAACAACAGTTCCTTTGACAGTTTGATATGACGATAACTGCATAAAAGCAGATGCAACCTTTGAACGTGGTCAGATAAAATCTGCATGTCTGCATGGGGAAAAAAAGGAGTATGTTACAGTTCTCCCTCCTAAATGAAATAACCTCAAATTGCACTTCAGCAATACATTAATCCCACCAGCAGGACAAGACTGCAAAATTGAGCAGTTTCTGTTTGTGTGACCTTTAACCTTCATGCTATATACACAAATTTTAAAGTTTCTCACTAAAGCTAGAAACTAGAGACCAATCTGTGATCTGAGTACATTCCAACTCAAAGCAAAGTAAAACAAATCTAAGTATAAAAGAATATATATTTGAAAGCTTGCAGACCAAATGACATTTTCAGTGTGAAGGTTGCGAGGTCTCTTTGAAACCACATGTGAAGATTCATTTCAGTAACATCTGGGTGTTGTTCTAATCCAGTAACTAAAAACACCTCGTCTTTACTCTTATGGCCTACGGCATGGCAGCGGTAGAGCACATTTACATCTGGGAAACTGCCTTTTTAAATATTGTGTTGCGCTGTTGCCCACTCCACTCCAGCAGTGCCTTGCTTAAGGGAACGTCACAGATAAATTATTCACGGCAGCGCAAGGAGAACCGTTTGCTCTATTGACTTAAAACTCCCTGTCGGAGGCCAGGAGCTGATTAAATTAGTGCTATAAAAATGAGAGTCTTAAAGTATTAAATTCCTGTTTCAAGTCACAACTCATATTGCACATAACATATTGAGATGAGCTGCAGCAATAACAACGGAAGGAGGGGAAGTGAGCCAAGCAGGTTTTCCATTTTAGTAAAGCCCCTAGGACGATTCTGAAACACCAACACACATACAAACACACACAGATGTGCACTCGACTACCTCTCCTATTTCAGTACACCCCGTTGTGCTGCCTGTTATAATGAATCCATGAAACTGCAAGGCCTTGCCATTTCAAACCCATTCAATCTCTCCCAGAGTGAGACCTCCTAATACTTTAAATAAGCCCTTTAAAACAGCCAATGTTCTTTTCGGAGTGGCCCTATTTCGCTATCCGTCCGCCTGCAATTCACCTGCCTAGATAGCAGAGGTAAAATTGAAACAGTCCTGTGAAAATTGCAGCCCGACAACAATTCAGCACCATAAAAGTGTATAATGCTTACAAATAGAAAAAGGCGAGGCATGCGCCACTGTTTCAAAGCCACGAGGCAATACAGTAATATTATTCCATCTTCATCAAATATAAAACGCTCCCTTTGTTTAAAACTGCAGAACTAATACAACTCATCTAAAAGAAATAAATAAATGAAGCTCAGCGTTGTTATCATACATGAGAAATGTAAAACTGTTCCTGAAAGAATCAGAGATTAAGATTTCACCTTTTTTTTATAAAATGTACCTGCTTCAATGCGGCAGCCGTCTGCATTATGTTTAAGATACATGTGCAAACAGACACTATACAAACTTGGGCCATTCGCAGTAACTGAAATAGATGCATTAGTCATTTTGACTAAATTCCAAATCAGAAACATTTAGTGTCATTTACAGTCCAGTCGTTAAAAGGTAAACAAGATACAAGTTGTACAGACTGTGCTTATATTCCTTCCTTTTCCCTTAGATGTAAGTAGAGTCTGTTGCTGAGAAAAAAAGTTCAGGAGTGCTCTGTACCGGGTGCAATACTGAGAGTGAGTGGATAAGGGAATTATTTTCAGTCCCCCTGAACTTATATTTGACCCCTGCTTGGTGGGGAATAGGATGCTGAGAAAAAGAGTGCAGCGTGGAAAGCAGCCAGGCTGTTCTCTGACCTGTGTGTTGAAATCAGTGCTGCCATTCTGTCTTACCTGGCCGTGCCAGATGGTCTCACTGCTGAAACCAGGTTATAGATTGTGGAGCTGGAGGTGGGCCACCTTTCTATACAGAACCATCATTTCTTCGTGTACTGTCCTGGCCCCGACTTGTGCCTGGTTGACTTTTCTGTACTGAGTAAACTCTTCTTTCTTATGGCACACTGGTGAGCTTAAGGTTTAAAGGTTTCAGGGGGTCGCCGAAATGCAGCATGTTTACATTAAATACTTCTGACTAAAGACTATATAATTTACACAGGTGCTAATCCAAATTGTTCCATTTAATTATAATACTTAGATTTAACTCAGCAAGACAAAAGTCTATCCAAGAGGCAAAGAACTAAAAAAAAAAAAATCCAGGAAATGTGTGTTTTTGTTTTAAATATATTTTTCTAACAAAGGTCTCTGGAAGAGATCCACTGCTAAAACAGTAACTCATGCAAATAGCATTCTTCGTAATTGGATTTGAATGCCTCCCTGCTGCCAAATGTTATATGTGCACACATAAACCCATATTTTCCGGCCCACAAACCCTGTGAAAGCGAGTGAACCACTAACGTGGTGCAGGGAATGGGAGCTTGGCTGCTCTGCAGCTCCGTAAACCCTGTTTGTTCCACTCTGGAGGGCTTGTGTGGTTTCGGTCTCTGTCGGCCCTGCTCCCGCGTAGCCGTGGGGACGGCTGCCTAGTGACGGTCGGCAGGCACCCTGCGAGGCAGAAGCCCCGGTGACGCCTAGCTGCGTGAGCACAGCTGGCGCCGTAACATCTGGTAAGATTCATCATCAAAGTGCTCATTCTGAGCACAGCATTCTTGTTTGTGTTGTTCATTCGATCAGTCCGTACGCAGCTCCAGAGCTTTTACCCACCAAAGCCGCCACACCTGTATTCATGGTTTCTTACAGACTTCACATTAACTTCCTCCATCATTAATCTCGGTCATATTATACGTTCATCAGGTGTGGTTAACCTGCGTTACTGCTTCTTCTTCTCTTTTTAGTAAGGAGACATTTCCCCCCAGCTGTTTTTCATTCACTCGCTCTCCTTGTCCTCCATCTCAGGGCCAAACACATTAGCCGCACTGGCCAGGCTCAGTACTAGCTAAATAGCAGATGAGAGTAAAGAGCAGGCAGGAGGAGTTGTTTGCAAATGCAACAAATAAAAGGTGGCGCAAGTTTACTGTGGATGCATTTCAGAAAGAAAGCAGAAGAAAACACAAAGGTTTTTGTGAACACTCAAACCTGGAGGGGACTTGCAGATGGTCCATGTTTAAACAAGGTCCAGTGAACTGTGGTTCAACTCCCTTATGTAACGCGGGAAAACAGACACATGGCTTCCAAAAAAACAGGAGAATGATTGTTTTGAGGTAACGTCTCAGAGGGGGTCTTGGCCAAACTAAAACTGCACCTGTCTTGCTGCATTCCACGGCTTTCACACGAATCTGAACGCGCGGGCCAAAAACTGACCACAGGTTTCATTTACCGCCTTACAAGCATACACAACGTATGGCAGGAATCCTCCTTTTTGTGTGCGTTAAACCAAAACTGGGAACAGATCAGAGACTTCCTCTTCTTGCAGAATCTCATTCAAGCCATTAGTGTCCATGTCTAAACACTTCAGAGGAAACATCAGGAAAGTAGGAAGAATTTTCAGAGGTTTTGGGATAGAAAAAAAAAAACGACAACGGGGAATTCAAAGAAATAAACTACATGCTGTCGAGAATTCAACTGTAAATGGGCCATCTAAATTATGGGATTCTATCGGACATTAATGTGTCTGACACTGGAGGTCTGCCATCAAGTAAAACAAAATACAGATTTAAAAAAAAAAAACTCCAGCAAACTTTTTTCATTGCTGCTGTATCAGGATTTTAGTGAATCCACACAGAAGGTAGTTATTTACATTAGTAAGTCATTACCAAATGTATTCTTTTGTAGGTTTTCTATAGTAAGAACAAAAACGCAAACTATTATATATCAGGTAAAACGTTTTATCTTCATGCTACAGCAGCAAAAGACAAAGGAGACTTTTTATTTCACCTACTTGTTGCCAATCCTGTATGAGCTAGATTCGGTTTTGGCACAGCAGACGCCTGGTACACAATGCTTGTTTTCCTGACATCAACGATACAGTGCGTACTAGTTTCAACAACAAAGCGCCTGACTACTTACAAAACATTTGCATTTCAGTAAAATGCCTCGTTTAACCCACACGGAAAAAAATATTTACCCAACTTTTTGTGTTATGTAAAACCTGAACTGAAAACCGGCTTCGCCCTCATATAAGACATGCTGAGAAAACAAGCCGTTTCATTACAGGGTACTTCAATAAGTTGATACAGAGTTTTACAGACTTCTGAAACCCCCCAATGAAAGTAGAGAAGGCTTGAAATGTTTTGTAGTTTCCAAAAGAGCAGGAGGAAAACAAGTCTTCTTCTTTACATTATCAAACTTTGACGGTTGATATCATCATCACAATGCTGCACAAGCTTTGAACAGAAATGCTGCTGCTGCCTTGTGTATAATCAAAACCAGCGTGGGCGTGTGTACACGCAGTGTAATAAAGGCACAGACAGACACAAATGCAAACACCTCTTTCTGACCAGTCACCAGCCCCAATCCCTCCCTAAAATCCAATCATCTAGTTGGAAACTTTAATTACATTGTAGAGAGCCAGTGCTCCAGCTGCTCCAAGCGACAGCGGCAGCCTGCTCTAGCACAGATATGAGCTGCACGAGTGTCTGTGCAGATATAATGTGACCGGTTCAATATACTGTTACAAAGGCCAGCCGTACACCTGACTTATCATTTAAATGAGTACAGACGTACAGTCGCACAAGTGCTGCTTTTGTTTGCTGAAAGGTGGCTGGTGTCCTGTGAGGGGCTTTAGTGAGAAGAGCTAAGAGGTGTTGTTGATTTCACTACGTGGCCACTTGTCACACCTTGTCAAACTCTCACAAAACAGTTCCTCCCCCACGTTTTATGTCTTTTCATATTCTCTCAATGGCTCTGACAAAGCTTAAAAACTGAAACCTAATGTAAACATGGAGAAACAATCTCAAACAAAAACTTCTTTGCTTTCTGTATAGCTCTATTTGGCAGTATTTATAAAAGCCAACCAACCTGTTGTGAACTGTCCCTTCATCTTTTGGAAAACAGGATCCTGGGCTGTGGCCTGGGCCCGGCGGGCCAGTGACTCAGAGGCAGCGCTGGAGAACATGTTGGAAACATTGGAAACGTTCTCCAAGCCGACGCCAAAGGTGCTAACTAGCTTCTTGACAAAGTTGAGTGTGTGGGGTGTGATCTTGGCATCAGACACTGCACCACTCTTTTCAAAGGCCACTGAGTAACATTTCGCCAGGCCCTGCTGAAGCTGCCTTAAAACCTGTAGAGAGAGAGGAAGGAAGAAGAGAAAAGAAAAAATGAGATATCCTGTCCTTCTTATAGATATACAAGACAATTTCTCAATACCCCAGTCAACAAACATCTAAGTTACAGAGACTCTTTTCCTCAGTAAAAAAAAAAAAAAAGATGTAGCAATGTGACCAAATTGAGGGAAAGAAGGAAGGCAATGACTATGTTTCCCCTGCTCGCCCAGTGGAATGATGCATAGAGCCTGCAGCTGCTGCCCAGTGCCCCAGATCATCACAGGTAATCACGCAGATACACACACATAGCATCAAACTTCCAACCCTAAATCCCTCGCCCCATCCTACACGCTCACAGCACCCATCCATCACTTGTCTTCTCCCCTCTTACTGCATCATCGTCTGCCAGACTTCCCCTACAGCACAGAATAACTGCTGTGGGTGGAAGCTGCTTAGCAAGGCTAAAACTATTTAAAAGTGCACCAAGTTCAGTTTGGACAGATCTTCCTCATTATGTGATGCATACATGTTTAGCTTTAGAGTTTCACATGACCCTCATATACAGAAGATGTTCAAACCAGCTCACTGTCATACATGAAAATTCTCAATGGCAGATGTAATATTTTCTCACCTTCTGATCCTCTGCTGCACATGCTGCAGCAAAATGTGTTGTTCACTTTTTATTATTATTTTTTCCTCACCTCTTCATGCCAGTTCTCTCTGAACCACACCATCTGGTCTACAATGCCCTCCAGGGAGGAAAGCAGCGTGGGGTGGAGCTCCCGCTGCATGTGCATTATGCGGCTGCAGCGCCACATTGGGGCAGTGGCCCTGATTGGCCCTGGGTCTGAGGCCTCTGAGTGAGGCTGGGCCCCAACTGAACTGGGCTTCTGCTGCCCAGATGAATCTGGGAGAAAAGAGTGGAAACGAGGAGAAAGCAGTTGAGCAATGATGGATTAGAAGAATGCAGAAAAGCAAATAAGTGGGAAAAACACAAGCACAGGCCAATTAAATGGGCTCCTGACAAATTATTAACAGATAAATGTGCTGTTAAAGTTACGCCGCTGAGAATATTCCCAACATATTTTCTGCACCTAACCTTCACATGTTAAAAAAAAAAGAAAAAAGAAACAACCAACCAAACAAACAAAAATAACACCTTTTATTGTTCAAAGTGTTCTAAATCAGGCAACACATTCGACGCACTTATGTTTACTTACCACTTTTGTAGCGTTCCCTCTGCTCGATCTTGAGAGTCAGGTAAAGGGTGCGGATGGGGAAGTAGACAGCCTGGGGGTACACTCGTCCCACCTAGCAGATAAAAGAGGGTCACAGATTACATTTCAAAGACTTCCCCTAAGGAGAGGGGGGAGAGGGGTAGATAGAGGTAAGGAGGGAAGCGATAGAAAGAGAGACAGCGAGAGAGGGACAGAGAGATACTGTATGCCTATATGTGTCATGGTGAGAGAGTGAAAGAGAGAGAGATCATACGGATACTGCCAAAGACCTGTGCTCTTATAGAGGGGGTGTTTGAAGCTTTGAGTCAGTGGAGTTAGGGGAGTTAAAACATGTCATGGCTGAGCTACAAAACTCAATGTGACTGATGATGAAACTGCCTTCAAGACTTCCAAGAAAAGTCACTGACAACACGGGAAGAGGTAATGTTCCACGCCGGGACGTAAGAGGTTATGAGTTTTAAACGCACAGCAAATTTACCTTCAAGTCACTAAAGTGCAAATCCTTTGATAAGTAACACACCCGGTGAATTCAATGGTTGTCGTTTATGTATAATTTATATATCTGTACTAATTCACCGAGCCATTCATTCTACCATCAAAGTATTGTGTTTATAAAACAAACGATCAGTGGCTCAAATTATTGGTATGCCGAAAAATTGACAGACAGACAACAAATTATTGGGGGGAAAAAAACCCCAAAACAAGCCAGTGTTTGAGAAAGGTGACAATGTACCAACGTGACTGAGTTCAGCGAGCTTTGACGCTTGGTCACACGGATTCTCTTTAGAAGACACTTCCCTCATTTGGTGTTTTAATAATAGTGGTAGGGAACGCTGTCTATGACAGTGGTGTTAAATGGGGTCTAAGGAAAAGTCTCAGTGACCCCTCATGCCCTATGGAGAGGTGAATGTAATCCCATCAGCATAGGGATCTTTGGATAAAGGCGATCACTCAGAACAACTACTGATTTACTGTGACAACAAGATCCAAACCATGCCAGCAATAAAAACCCCAACAGTAAAGAGTTCAGGCTTTCCTTCAGCCTGTAGTTTGCAAATACAGTTCGCATTAACTTGTGACAGAAGATTCAGGTGAGTCTTCAACTAAAGAATCTTATTTTGTCACAGTTGCCCTTTCTCAGGCGGAAGACAGCACATATACTGTCCACTCGCTTGCAGTTAATGCACTGAACTTTTAACTGTACGCAGGAATCATCCAACATCGCACAGACTCTGTACTAACAAGCTGGCAGGTTGGACACTTGCACTGTCACGTGCACCTCTGCTGGGTGATATCTGGAAAAGTTCAGGACTGCGGCGTGAATGAGAAAACAGCATCCGAGAGCTCAGATGGTGATACGGAAAGTGTTTGTTTAGATGCGCACATTTTAAACCCTAAAAGTCTTGAACATGCAAGTAAAACCTCTGACCAAACATCCATTCACACATTTCCCTGTGGCTACAGTCTGAATTCATGTCGCATTTCACCAAATAACACCAGAATGAATGACAACCCGTGCAAATTGCAATGTAAAGGAATCCGTCTTTGGATGAGCACCGTAAACGTGACACTGATACATGACACACACTCCCTGTCACTGCACAAAGTGAGGGCTTCAAGGCAGAACATGAGTTGTGACAAACCTCGCAATTTTTTTTTTTTTACAATATTAAAAATTGTATGCCAAAGTAAAACAAACCAAGTCACAGTTTTTCTTTGCTGAACATTTCAAATACGGCCAATGTGGAGAATTGTTTCAAAAGTGTCGAGTAGCTGCCTGCGGGGCCGAGAAAAATAAATCCAAAAATCCAACAAAACTAAGCTTAACGTGACTAACGGTGGGCCGGGGATCAGAGGTTAGAGAGAAGACTACACTACTGAGACAGAAGACGACAGAGAAGACTGAGGACAAATGGATTTTGGAACCTCTCTGATTTCTTTAGCTCGACCCACATTCCTGTGACATCTAGCAGTCTTCAGAAAGATTCTCAGACTGTACAAATTATGATTACATAAAACTGAGTTCAAGTTGAAAATGGATTGGCCCGTGGCTATGTAACACACACTTGTACATCTTCTTAGGTTACCAAAAGAACTGTTCCAGATCTCAGCTGCTCTGAAATCCTTTAAGAGACTCGACTCCCAGAAGGACGATAACTCTACACTGGCCCGAAGGTGGGGTGGGGGGGGGAGCGCGACAGGAATAACAAGATAGTGAACGGCTTGGGTTGAAGCCTAGACATCTTGGACGCAAATACAAACGCTCCACTTCCTCCTCGTTTTTAAACACATATAGAGAAACTATACTGCACATATCTAGCAACATTACTGTGTACACACTAATAAACAAATAGTAAATATGCTGTTTTCACGTTTTTCTTTTTCTGTGTCCGTAAAACCGTGAAAAGGACTTGAAATGAAAAGTACAATATGGAGCTGACAAGTGAGATGTCAAGAGCAAGTGGAAGAGGGAGTGCTAAGTGTCAGCTAACAGCTGTATTAAAGATGAACGAGGAAGGAAGGCAAAGAGGAAGAGGAGGAACCAGAGATCACCGCACTAATGGGAAGATAAGAAATGTCATAATTTGGCACGGCTGAGGTGAGCTAAGGGGAAGAGGGAGCACGCCAGACATGGCGCAGGCAACGAGGGAGGGAGCACGTTGTTAGGGAGGGGTGCTGAGATTCTCTGCTAACTTCTGATTCATCTTCCCGTCTGCCCCCAGGCGCTCTTCTCCTCACCT
>VUQR01001941.1:49233-69418 GCA_015108515.1 Hemichromis elongatus | reverse complement strand
CAATTTTTCAACATACGTTTTTTTTTTTTTTTTTTTTAAACATCCCGCCGCCACAGAGAAACTCTAAATAATTCAGTCAGGCGAGAGATAAAGAATGCCATGCATTAAAATGTGGTTTGTTCTTTACACAAAAAAGGCAGAGAAGAAACGGGTGTCAACCTTTTACACTTCAGTCATAATAGCATGAAAAGGCGGACCAAAGGGAAGAAGTGAGCCTCTATGGAAGGAGAATTTGTATAGTCACAGGCTGACATCCATTTTATATACGGACAAAAGTGATTCAGGTTAACTGAGATATTAAAGCTAAGCCTTTTATCAGCCACTTGTCATGATCTAATATATTTTAAAAAAAGATTTCCAAAAACCAACACAGAAAAATTTGGTTTTAAATACTTGGGGTTTCCACCAGTTGTTCTAGAAGTAAAGAAGCTGCGACCGAGAACCTCCACAGACACTAAAACAAATGGAAATAAGGCAGCAAGTTTCTACAGCTTGGCCCATATTTAACGGCTAACTTTCATAAATGCAATTTCTTAATGGGCTTAACAACCAGCCATCAGTGACATGTCTCCTTTTAATCTGCATAGTAAAAAAGAAAGTTGGACTGCTAAAGTAAAGCAATCATCGTTTCTTCACACTCACATACACACAGTGCTTATGATGCTACTACACACATGCCCCGAGGGCTAGAAGAGGCCTGTCGATGTAGGCCAATTTAAATTCTAATAAAATGGTTGGATTTGGGTTTATATTTTTCCTTCTAGTATGTTTTTTTTATTCAACTATCCAATGTGTGACACGTTTTAACTTTATCCAAGTCGCTTTAAAACCTTGCCTTTTCACTTCCGTCTTTTTATCCTCATTCGCAGTTTCCCTCGTATCCTCCATACAGCATTCCAGCTCTGCTGAGAGGATGGCTGTGTGTTATAGCAGACTACTCTTTGAAGATCACCCTCTTCAAATTGTGCGGAAATAATACTCCATTAAGCAAAGCAAATTAGTCCTTGGTTTAATTACTAGCTCTGTTCCTGCAGTGCGGATGCGTTCAATATTAACTTTATAATCATTTCTTGAACAAATAATTTAAAAACCAATTCACTCGGGACTAGTGGAGGCCAATAAATTGTTGTAAAAGGGGACACTAAAATAATCTGGATGCTTAATTTGGTAAATAGAAAGCTAGAGAGAGACTACTTTGGCGTGAATGCAGTTAATTTATCTTGATTAGAAAGGTGTGCATAAGGACTGACGCCTACACACTAAGCCAGATGTGCTGCCCCAGATGCAGACAGAGAGCCAAGCAATACTAAGATTGATGGGTGCAGCAAACATCCACACCCACTGAGAGCTGACCACAAAGATTTGACTTGAGCACAAATAGAGTTTTGCAAAAGCCTCACCTGACTTATTAGGTTAAGCAAAGGTTTTCCTTCTGAACCAACCAGGCAGGTCAGAAGCTGGGGTATCCACGCCAGCCACTGGATGGGTGGGACTCCAATACAGTACTTGTCAACAGCATCGGCCAGAGTGTTCTTGTCGTCAAAGCTGAGGAGCCACAAGACCTACGGGTGGGGAAAAAAAAATTTGAGAAGGTGAGATGAAAGTCAAAGATACGTGGGGAGAAAGGACAAAAGCAGAAAGAGGATACAACAATTGCAAAAAAGGATGCATTGTTTGTCCCACCAACGCAGTCATATAAAGGTCAATAATAACAGTCACATTTATTCACCTACTGCAAGACACCAAATAGCAAGGTGCAACACTGCTACCATTAACCAGGCGATTGCCGTGCAGAGCATTATACGAGTGCATCTTGGCAATCCTCAGTATGATCAAAGCTGAGCCATGTGGTGGTGATCTCTCCTCCCCTGGTAAGCTTGTGTGTGCGCATTATGATGAAGACATTATCCCCCAACCCTCCCTCCCGTTTCTGAGTACACAGATTGTGCATAATTACTGATAATGACTGGTCATCTCGCTTCATCCATCAGGAGTAGGCGCTGCCAACCCATGTTGGCAGTACAACACTTATGGGTGGGGTCACCAAAAAAAAACAAAACAAAAAGAAAAAAAAAATTCATATGAAGGTGAAGCTGGCATTGAATTATTAAAACAGAAATCAACAGTAACACCCAATCCTGATCCTGATTCGATGTGGCTCTGTGCTGTGGTAACTTTTGGAGGGGCTATATTGAATGAGTTGGTGTCCGTTTAAGAAGGTAGGGAGCTTGTTAGCAAGAAGTTCGCTCTCTTTACCTCCTAGGCACTGCCTGCAGAGTTGCTGTATGGAGGAAATCGGTCAGACTGTTAGAGAAAGGTCAATTCATGTAGAGGGTCATGAGATTGGAGTGTCAGGGGATGCCATTAGTCTGTTGACCCCAAGTGCCAGAGGATGCCCTAACGCCACCATTGATCTACTGTGGGAACCCATCCCTGCTGCTAGACTGTAATCGATCAAATTACTACTCTACTTGTAACCATGGCTAAGCCTGAGAGGTGGAAAAAAGAATGGCTTTCTTCTCATTGGCAGCAATAATGTATGGGGTAGATGACGTCAGGAAACTAGAGAATAAAAAGTGATGCAACAAACAAAAAAGCAAACAAAACATCGAACAACTGACAACAAGAAATAAACAAGCAACCACAGAAATGTTGCCATTATCAGCGTTTTGACAACCACGATGATCATACAAATCCCTCCCCTGCATCCCACTTCTCTTATCACCTTTGCGAGGTACTTGCGGGACTTGCTCTCATTTTGGTGGCGGCAAGCATGGAGGTAACAGGTGATGGCAGAGACTCCCAAGTGGAGCTGACGATCTTTAACGAAAATGTTCTCCAGATAGTCGCCCCACATGGCCCAGGCTTTAACCAGGACGTCATGCATCTGTACTGCTGCTGAAAAAGCCTTATTTGCCTCCTCTGACCTAGAACAAGAAAAAAAGGGAAAGGAAAAGTGTTAGAGGGTGAGGGGTATATTACGGTTAATGAGTGTCAAGGGCAAGTGAGAAAAGAGAGGTAGCTGGGGGGAAAGGAAATAAAATCGAGTGAAAGGTGAATCAGAAGGAGAAAAAGAAAAGGAAAATAGGCAGAGATGCTGAAGAGAGCAGCGTGTAAGTGGAGAAAAGGTGGGAGGCGATGGAACAAAAGAAAAGGAAAAAGAAGGAGAAATGTTGATCACATCTTGAATTATTAACTAAACATCAATAAACCGCACATTTCCAGCTGCTGTAATCTTCAGTGTGTACCGTGTGGTGCTGTAGAATAAAAATTCAACCCAGTATGATTTAACACTTACGTTTTACTATGTGGCTGCAGTATCCACACTCGTAATAATCATCCACACTCCGCTTCCATATAAACCAGATACTGAACTAAGGTTTTACGCTCCCACAAACAATTAGTTTGCTTTATTTTATTTGGTATTTTTTGTTTACTCTGTATTCAAAATCATGACGCATTTACATTTGGTTTATATTGCCTTGAATTGCCCGGTGGCTCCTTAAGCAAAATAGGGCCTAAGAGAGGTTTAAATGCAGAGGCCAGCCAAATGGACAGAACCATCTGCCGTATCCACATGAGAAAGAACTGGTTTCTTCATTTTAAATTTAGATAGTTTGGTTGAGCTTAGGTGACCTCTTTTATGGGACCACTTATTTCTTAAAATAGCGGATTTCCTTGATGATGGAGGTTTTTGTGTGGGTATAATAAAATCCTTACTTTTATAATTATATCTTTGCCTGCATTTATATTAACTATTTGGTGTCCCACATAGCATTATGTAATATATTTTAACCCTAAATGTACTATACTGTACGACTTCATATCTATCCATCCATCATTCCATGTTAATAGATTCCTGACAACTTCTATTGTGGTATTGCAGTCTAGCAATCACACACTTAATATTCAATACACAAACTGTTAAATAGCAGGCTATGAAACAGACAAGTAGACTCTGGCAACCGACCCAAGTTTTGACTGCAACATTTATGCTGACAGGGAAATATATTCTGAATCATCAGCTATTTTCACCATGCCAAGAAGCTTCTAACCGTTGGCACGCACACTGAATAATTTTTACACACCTTTCAGCCTCTGATTAATAAATAAGATGCAAGCGGCACCCCGAGACGCACTACCCTGCAGTCAAAACAAGGAGACAGGCCTGTCAATGAAAAAGTCTTACTGAGCCGAAGTCGGTTGAATGGACCTCCACTTTAGGAGTGCTTCCAAAACGGCTCTGCCGCTCACTCGCAGTGAAATGTCTCCCAAGCCAATCAATTAAAATGTGTTATTATAAAAGGCATTTGGCATGTGATTAAAAAAACGGGAGCTTGATTGCTATGGGAGTCAGAGCCGAAGACCCTCCAGTAATACTTAATGGGGTTTCCTCAGTCGCTTTGCGAGTGTTAAAGTACATTAACGCTTTCTGCTAGCCGGCTCAACAGGAGCACAGTCACCCAACAGACTGTCAAATATTTGACACCCGTTTAATTGACTGATCCCAAAATCCTTAGTACACGTAGTTGCACATGCATACACATCTCTGAACCCCTCACCCCCACTCAGCTGTTAATTCTCCCCTGGTGCAGGGGAAACTTAATGATTGCAATAAACCCTGCTGAGGTGGAGGCAAGTTTTGCTGATCCCAGAGATTCCTGTAAATTGCCTAGAGTTAATTATTGAGCTGCATATACATTTAATAAGCCTTCCTCAATTTGTCTTTCACCCCTCAGGACGCCATGTCATGACAAAATGACGGGCAAAAAAAAAAAAAGAGAAGAAAAAAGCTGGTGCTGAAGAGGAAGGAATGTTAAAGAGTGTGGCTGTGGGTGTGCAAGGCCCAGCTACGCACGGAGAGAGCAGTTGTACGCTCCACAGGCAAACCCTGCAGCAAGAAACAAATTACTGACACCTGATGACAAAGATCTCATCTAAGGCCATGTCACATGGGTTACCTGCTAACAGAGCTTTAGAGGTGGATTACTCTGAGGCAAGAATTGGCAAGTAAACATAACTGCTATGTACTGGCAGGATGAAACACCCACACAGTGTCAGGGGACCACTGACACAGTTTCGGGGCAATGCAATGATGAATAAAGGAAAGGCAGCGGCAGAAATATAAACTTGGATGCTGACAATAAAAAGGTGTCAAAAGAAAGAAACACAACGCATTAAAGGCATCAAAGATGAAACATATGGTCAACGTACTTGTTGATTTGAGCCAAGAACATCCCCTTTAGAGCGTAGAACTCGGCCGTCATCTCCTTGGTGAAGTACTTCAGGTTGGTCGACTCGATCACTTCTAAACCCTGACAGACAAGACGCCAGATCAACAAAAGTTTAACTTCACGCTGCAGGTAAACTTTCATCTAGTTTAGGCAGAGGATTTCTCAAGAAGTACCACGATGTTGTGTTTAAGACAGAGGCATAATCACAGGTGAAGAACAAACAAACTGCTCACTGTTCATTAAGAAGTAAGAGTAGAGGTGTTAAGGGAACTAAACTTCCATTACGGTGAGCCTCTGATTAGGTGTCCCCTATGTACTGCTGTGACAAACGATGTGTAGCAGGAGAAAGAGACAGAGAGAACCACAGATGAGATAGAAGAGAGAAAAGGAGAGAGGGAGAGAAGAGTGTCTACTGGCACTTTTAATGACTTGTGGTGTGTTGAACTACTTCTATTAATCAGAGCACTCCATGGGCTTAAGAGCAAGCTCCTGAGTTACACACTCTCTTATAAGTCTCACTGCTATAACTTGTCACCTAGAGCCACCCCAAACACTTATTGCTCTTTCTATAGCTCCCACTCAAAGTACCCCTAACTATGCCTCAAGCTACTGCTGACAGATATCAGCCCAAACACCTAAATTACTAATGCATTAAATGCTTCCATGAAAGGTGAAAATGATATATATGCAGAAGGTAGCAGTCTCTTCAATTTGATATAGAAGCAGAACACATGGAGCTTTGTATCTCACCTGCATGCATTCATTCTTGCCCATCACACCTGCCAACTGCAGATAACACTTGACCTGCTGCCTGATCTTCTGGAAACAGTCAACAATGGGCACCGTGGGGATGGTGTGGATACGACTCAGAATGTCCAGAGCCACATTCACCAAACCCTGGGGCGGGAAAACAAAACAAAACATTTACATTTAATTTTATATTTAAAAGATAGATGCTAAACTTGGCATTGATCGTTGCAGATCTGCATTTATTCATCCTGAACCAGTACCTGTTTGCGAGCTATCTTGCCGTACTGAATGATAGCAGAAGCTGAGGCATGAACTCCCAACATGGCGTTGTTGTTGTTGGGATCATGTTGTGTGTTTGTCTCATAAGCTGTCACAATGGCTGTGGACAGACAAAAAAAACAAAGAAAGCTTGAACCAATGTGGCATTCCCCCCCCCCCAACACCACTGATAAAGTTGATAAAGAAAGCTAAAAGGGCAGACTGAAGGGTGGGGAACTTCTAGCACTGTAAAGGCTCTGCTGTCATAACGTAGGGGAGGGCACTGGGGACACTAAACGTATTGAACAGTAAATGAGCCATAGCGATGAATTTCATCAAGAAAATTCCATTTCACTTTAAGTTTGAAGGCTGTCATGTATAAATGAAGTGGATTTTATTGGCATGGTGCTGCAGAACCACCGCTATCATTATTTCAGTGCCTCTCAGTACGAGTTGAAGCTCAAGTTGCTTGAGACATCACATTTTGCAGTGGCTGCCTTTCTGAATGGTTTCAAAGTCACTGCGGGAGAGAGCTGAGCACTGAGCAAGGTAAACATGTGTGTGTCAGAATGTGTGTGCGTGTTGTGTCCTGCAGTGAAAGAGAGAGTGCTTTAGTGGGCTGACATTTGGAAAGGTACTGAGACCCTGAGGGGGTTCTGCACGTCATGGCCTTTTAAAGAAGAGCCCTTCCTGGAACTAGTGGACACCAAAGCAGCAATGTAAAAGTGTGTCCGCATGAGTGTGGCATCCCGTAACAATGTACAATGGCTAAATTTAGGTTTCAGTATACTACGGTCTTGCATTCAGAGCACGTGTCATACCTTGGTAGTGATGTTGGCGCCACATGAATATGCTGCTCCAGTGCGACAGGTCGTCAGAAACGATAGGCAGTCGGTTCCTCCACGTTTTCACCACAGTCTTCATGTCGTGGAGGCTGGTGTTGCGGCCGAGGTTAGCCGTTTGAAGCCCTGCGTTAATTTGGGCGGCTTCTTGCAGCTCAATGATCTGCTGCGCAGCCTGAAGAGAAATGATAATTTCTCTCTTTTGTATTTTTGCATTCAATATTCATGACAAACCTAAACATGCCTACTTGATTCTTTGATTATTCCTGCTGCAAGTTTTATGACTAAGAAGCTTTCAAAAGGAATATCTTTTATTATCTCATGCTTAAATAAATGCTGACTGCACAAAAAAGTAAAGGTAAAGTAGCTGAAAAGCAATAGTTATTTATCCAGCAAGGACAACGACATCAGGGTGAGTAACTTTTCATATTTGGCAGTTAAAACTTGGATGAGATATTTTTAAAAAACCAAAAATCACATATTCTGATAACACGGGAACTACGGTTACCTCGGAGGGTTTAAACAGAATGAGCAGAGGATTGGATAAAGGAGGCGTGATGGAGCTGTACATGTAGAATTTTATTTAAATATCTGAAGTAGCAGAAATATATCAAATGCTTGTCTTGCGTGCAATAACTTCCTCTTTTGATTGTTGAGTTAAAATTTTGTGTTGCCAGGTCTGCTCCTACAGGCAGATTTGGTCCAGAACGTACACCAGCTGATCTTAATCTTGTTAATATTTTGTCTACACACCTAAACAAATGTAAACATTCATCCAGATTTCCTTGCTTAGTTTGCTCGGCACATACACATTGTCCATCTGCCATCAATAACAGTCTTGTCGAGAGAATGTTTTGGGGTTTTTTTTTTGTCACAGCTGGTGATACTGATGGATGATAATATCGATAAATTGACAATTAGAATTTCGTTAACAGGTAGAAAGACGGCGTTTGAGTAGGAGACATAGATCGAACAAGAAGGGTGATGGCAAGAGAGACGGTGTGACTGTTGTGTTATGGAAAAGAGACGCTTAATGTAAAAGCATGGAGATTAAAAAGGATTATTTAAAACACAGCAGAATAAAGGATTGTTAGTCTATTGAGAGATAAGGTACAAAAAAAGTCAGTTTCTTGAAACTGATACTCAAGTATGAGGTCTTACAGCTTTGGGAAAAAAAGCAGCAATGCCTGTTCAAAACAGTGACATTCTTTATGCAGCAAAATATCATCACATTATGAACTTTCACATTATCTGTTTGCACATAATGCTTTCACGTCAATTTGTCTTGTTATATGTATGTTATTATTGGTCAAAAAAACAACAACTAGTGAACCTGCACATTGTTAAAGTGTCACAGGAACAAAGAACAAAAACATACTTTGCCATAGAAATACAATCCAGCAGTATTTTTTTTTTTTGTGTGTGTGGCAAAAAAATAATTTTGCAAGCAAAATCATTATCCTCCCTACATTATTCAGTAGCTAATCTGCTTGGATGCGGCCAAAAAAAAAAAAAAAATACACGGAGATGGGGAAAATGTGAAAATGATAAGCGAGGGCTTCTATCTCATTCTGTGAAAAGAGGCCTTATTGATTGGCCCAAAGCAGCATTGTGAACATATAATCAATCATTCCATTATAACTACTCATCAATCAATATTAATGCCAGCCCTCGTGATCGATAGTGTGGATGATAATCCATTGATCGTCAGCCACAGCTGAGAGCTGGGATCTGATGATAACTTGATTCAAATAGTAGTTGAACCCCTACTGTATTTGCAGAGTCTGGGCTTCTTGCTCTGTAAGGCTCATGGAGTCGTGAATTTGAGATATAGGGTTTGGAATGGAGATTTACAACAGGCCGCTTGGCCGGGCAGAGGAATAAATAGCTTGTTTTCCCTCGGCTAGGCTAAATAATTGGACTGCACGTACCCGAGCGCATGCACGCGCGCGAACACACAAACGCATACACACACTAACGAGGAACATAGTCGCACAATTCAAATACCCATTTTGAAAAGATAAATGTAGTAAATCAGAGTCTGAAGACTTAACCCCCCATTCCGGAATGAAATCTCCCAAAACAAAATAAATTAGGCCGTACAATATTTTTCACAATTATCTGTTAATATCAGCTGATGGCCCATTTCTAACCTTCATTCAGACTATCCCATTCATCATGTAAATGTAATTCTGCTGCAGGTATTTAATCAAATAGTATCTGATGGCAGGGAAGTAATTACAGCCGTTCTAAACTAACTCTTTATTCTTCACTCTTTCTCCCTGTGTTCCTCCATTCTGTTCACTCTCCACCTTTTTCAATTTTCAGTGCCTCAGTCTGGCGTCTTTTTTTCCCCACTCTCCTTTTTCATCTTTGCCTTGTCTATTGTAATCTCTTGTGGTGGAATCAGAGAGGCTTAAAGGGGTTTTGATTTTTTTTTTTTAATCATCTATCTCAATTTTACAAGAATGGAGTGAGACGGTGGGGAGGGTTCTTATCAGCATTACTCAACAGCACAATGTCTTAGGGCTACAGACGATCGCTTGACATGCATCTATTCAAGTGCTTATCACAATAAACTCATTTTACTCCGCTACCATTCTTGGTCATTTGACTACGGCTTTGGTCTAAATCCAAACTTTGGTATACTGACCTGAAGCAGTGGCGTGTGCACATGGGAAACAATGTGAGGCAATCTCCTCCACTCACGGATGGCCAGGCTGGAGGCCATCTCCACCAGCCGTTCTATGAAGTTGAGCTGCTGCTCCTCTGGGTTGCAGATTGCCAGGTAGCCACGGTGCATGTTCACCTTCCAAGCCATCTCCTTAGGGCAGCTCAGCTCCACCTGCAAATTCATACAATAAGAAAATAAAATATTTAAACAAAATTTAATGGTAGCAACTTCATAGAAGCTTACGTGATGAGATCCGTCTTGTGTTTTACTATCATATACCTGCCATGATACGTTACAAGAACACTGCTGTATTTCCTTTGTTCATCAGCATAAATGTGTGTTTTGAATCAGTCTTATTGTTCTTCTATAATCTACTATCTCTGGAAAATGACAACGAGAAACATCTTTCTCTTGCATTTTTTTAATGTAGAAAATAAATCTAGTTTTCTTTCAAAAAAAAAAATCAGAGAGGGAGAAACACTGGATAAAAACAATCTTTTGAAAAATGAGTAGCAATTTAATTTTAATGTCATTTTCTTACACCAGGTAAAACATAGGCTTGTGAATAACAAGTGCACAATGCTATAAATATACATATACAATATAACTAGCTTGAAAGAATTAAGAATTTCACACATGAACTTTTAAAATATTGCGTTGGGGTTGGGAGATTTAGCAAACATTTACGTTCTCACATGTACCGCTTGTAGGTAAATTCTAGAAGAGTTTGTGTTGAATTGCTTACTGTTTTCCTGTGTGTATTTGTCGCCATAATGCCAAGTAGAACAGCGCACACTCTTCCCGGTGCTGTAGCAGTTTTAATTACATGAAAACATCTAAGGGGAAAGGGCCTATGACATTTTCCTTGTGCAATTTAGCACTTAAGACAAATGTACAACAATATTGGTTGCGATTTATTTTGTGAATGGGTTCAGCAGAACTTTTGTACTAATGACTAATAAATTTGACACGCCTGACACAGGCGAAGAAGCAGAAAGGGCCTCGCTATTGATTAATAAGCTCACCGCATTAGCATCAAACAAATAATACCCGCAGGGAGCCTCCTACGTCACACCTGTGGTGTGTTGCTGTGCGCTTGTAAGTGAGCGAGAGACGCAGAATGACAGAAGGCCAAAAGGATAAATAGTGAAAAGAGCAAGAGAGTGAGGAGGCATAGGTGTGCGCATTTGCGAAAGCTCTTCCGATGCTGGAGAAAATTACAGTGATCGGTCAAAGCGCACTTATCGGGGGTGACGCTTGATGAATATCCTGGAGACAGGGCCGCCCTTATCAAGAGCCAGCTTTAATTGAAAGCAGGGACATTTGGACTTCGCCTCTGAGCTGGTGAGGAGTGGGTAGGCAGGCAACTGAAAGCCTCGCTCCTCTCCTCCACCATAAAACAAATCGCCCTGCAGCAGATGCTGGGGTAATTATTCACACACACAGCTGTCGTAAATATTAGCTGTTGCAGCCAGAGCTATGGCGCGAGGGATGAAGAGATGGGGGTGAAAGTAAAAGCAGAGTGAGCAGTAATAGTAGAAAGAAGACCAAGTAAAGAAGAGAGGCTGGGGAAGCACGAGACAAAAGAAAAAGGAATGAGTAAACAGTGGAGGCAAAAGAATGAAACAAGGAGGAGGGGATGTAGTGAAGCTCGTGTTGGCATCCAGACAATTTAATTAGATGTCACCTTCGGACAGAGCTGCTCAATGGATTGGTTCCAAGTCTCCTTGAAAGAGCAAAGTAGGAGTATTTGTTATATGTCAAGTACTATCACACGCCTGCCACCCATCTATACTTTGTTTTAGGAAAACATGAGGCTAATAAATTCATGGACTAAACAGCTTAACTGCATTTTCACAGCTTTATGGCCGCCACTCTTATTCTTCCAGGGTGTGTGAGGTTACAGAGAGGTCAGACAGCACCAATATCAAGTTTCTTCACCTCACACTAACATGAGGCCTGAGCTTAATATCCAGGACTGCACTAGAAACAGGAGTAAAATGAAAAAAAAAAGTTTAGTGGAGCCTGTCTGGTTCACTGGGTTCATGCCTACAGGCTCCACTGTGTCTGTGACTTTGTTAGTGACAACTTGCGGTTACTGTTTCTATTTCCCGTGAAACTGTTATTGCTACCTTTTGAGGACAGTGAGAAAAGAAATCTATGTGAATGTGTGTAGAAAGACGCACACACACATATATAAATACTTATATATGGGAACTGTACACTCCTCACCTGCACCAGAGCCTCCTTCATAGCAGTCCAGTTGGAAACCCTCCAAGCACACTCAAGCACCAGATAAGGGTTTGAATGGCCTTTAGACTGACCGTATTCAGTCAGTGGTTCCCACTGGTTCAGTTCCTTAGAACAGCTAAAGACAAAGGAGATGAGAAGTGTAGCAAAGATTACATTTTCTATACTTGACATTAACATCTCTTCAAATGTTTTATTTGCTCAATCCACATTGTTATGTCATTTTAGGCCATATTTCGCAACCCACTCCCTCCTCAACTCCGCTTTTTCTTCCTGTCTCTCACTTAATCACCATGTCTTTGTTTTCTACACATTTCTGGTGCCTTTTCATTTTCATTGTAAAATGCAGCAAACACCTTGGATTGGAGCACATAAACAGCACACATAAAAACACAAGAGACAGCTGGATTTGCAGGGACGCATTAGGGTCATTTCTTGTCATGACTCTATCGTGTATGGACTTATTACTGTCCTGCTAAGAAACATAAGTCTTACCGTATCCAGTGGTCCTCCCATAGCTGGTACTCAGGGAATACTGCCGGGGAGACATTGCTCCTCTCGTGCTCTTTTCTAGCCTTCTCCATTGCCTTCTCGTAGCTTTCCTGAGCCTGAACGGACATGTTTTGGGTTAACAAAAATTATAGTATAACAACACAACAAATTACTACTTCAGTAGGTCTGCTATAAGCTTCCTCTCACCTGTTCAAAGAAGCCATGCTGCTCGTAGGCAATGGCTGTTGCTGTCTCAGGAAACTTGCACCTCTTTTGCCACAGGCCTGCCCACATGTCCTCCTCTTGGAGTAGAGAGTAGAGCTCTGCCAGAGAGTCCAAAATCTCCTATATGGAAGAAGAACACAATGTGGGTAGAAGCGGAACAAATTGGATCATCTGCAGCGATCAAACTGTAAATTTAATGAGAGCAGATTTGCTAATGAGTCTAGTACAGACGGGATAAGAGGGAGATTTTCCTGCTTCAAAGACGAGGCTGCAGTGACGTGACAAATATATGTTTAAACCCTCCACTGTGGAAAGGAACCAATAATGAAAGGAACAGCAGCAATAAGCATGAAAGCTTTTTAGTTTGTTGGCCAAGGGAGCTAAGTTCATTTTATTTTGTTAGTCCATCGACTGTTAGCCTATGAGAGATATCTCTGCATATCTGTGACCCTACATAACTATAGACCATAATGCAAAAAAGAGGTCTGGGTTAGAAATATAGTTATAGCACAGTTTATCCAGCAGAGCACATGTCTTTAGCACATGTAGTAGCCTGCGAAAATGAGAAAATGGCAATGACTTCAAGGTTAAGTTGATCATTTATCGCAATATCTGAGTTTATTTATTCGACAAAATTCCTTATTTTGTTGTATTTTTCTTTTTCTTACAAACTCCCGATTTTTTTAAAAAGCCTTAAAAAAAATCAACACACAGTCTAAATGAAAATCCATTACCTGCTGAGGTGGCGTGATGCTCTCCTGTTCGTAGAACTCGGTGCTCTGCTTGGGTTTACTGTGCAGACTAAGACCTTTTTCAAAGGCCTGCTGCTCCAGCATGAGAGTGGAGCGTAGCCAGAGGTTGTGAGTCTTGCCCAAGTACTTCAGGACGCAGGGACGGATGGGGATAGGAGGTACACACTGGGACATGGCTTCCACAAAGCAGTTTAGGGCACTCGGCTGGCAGTCCCTCTGGGCCTGGTGGCTGCCACTACAAAGGAAAGGACTCATTTCTCCGGACAAAGCCTGAAGAGGAGAAAAAGCGAGATCATCAGCTACCCAGTATTACTTTAGCAGCAGTGCACTGATACGACATATTGACAAAGGCATTGAATTGCATGTACGGGATGCAACGTGATGTCATTTTCCAGTAAGAGAGCTTTTAAGAAACAGGAAAAAAAAGAGGTAAAGGATAACACACATGGCACAACTGTATCTTGCTTTTCTGTACTCACACCACACCAAGATCAACAAGTTAGTCAAAACCAATCAGTGTACCAAGTTGTGCTTTTACATACACATCCTGGGTATTTTCTGCAGTACTGCAAAATATGGTTACTGCATTAGTAATTTATCCACTTTGTCGAGCTCGTTTTAGTAGCCTGTCCTTTTTTTAAAGTAATGCAACTTTGTAGGAGTTGTATATTTATTCAATACAATGTGAAAATCAGTGAAAAATGCATAATATGCTAGCGTGAATTGCACACTGCAACACTGCAATCACAGACTCACACATTTGGACAGAATAGACTTTGAGTATGATCATGAGCTTAGTGCTCTGAAAATCATGACTGACACACTCTGATGTATTGGTAATGAATGCAATTTTCGCTGCCCGATGACAGCATGGAGTAATTTATGCCTTAATGGTCACTTTAATTAGACCGGTGGTGAACGCCAACGTGTCATCAAAATCCTTCCGATGGAAAATATACTTTTCTGTCACTCCCTTGTAAGAGTCGACCCAGAGATAGAAAGCCTCAATTGCAGTAATCCCTCCATTTTTACCCTAAGTTGTAATCGCTACATAAAATGCAGAGACGGCAATCAAAATAAGTAAGTTATACAGAGTACTTGTGGCTTGAGCATAGGAATAAATTATTCAGAATCTGACCAGTGACTGCATCTCGTTTAAAAGTTTGATCACTTTCAGTGATTTTGAGACAGAATGAGACACTGCCTGTTTGCACAAGTTATTGAAACGGTACAGAAAGGCACATGTCGGGCGAGTCTGCATGTGTTTGTATATTATGACCACAAAAAGGCAATGCACACGTTAACTAGAACTACCAACTGTTGGTTTTAAGCATCCACCTGCTAGTTAAGCTGCAGTTTACATCTACTGCCATTTAATAATAATGTGAACACTTTGAAGGAATTTCACAGTGGATACAACAAGCCTAAAGGAGCATTTAAATAATATTTCTTTATGTCTTTGAATGAACATGCTGCTATTGCTGGGACTGAAATGTATGTTTTTCTCTTGAATAGTCACAGGATATCAGATGGTTTGGTCATGCACATCACACACTCGTCTTTGTCCATTCTTGCTCTGGAAGCAAAAAAAAAAAGGAAAAAAAAAAGATGCTAATAAATTATACTCACATGCTGCTGCCTGTCAGACAGGATCTTCCAGAGGCGAGGGAAAAGCTGGACCCAGGTCCTCTCAGCCAACGGTGTGGAGATGTGACAGAGCTGAACCAAGGCGTTTAAAAGTGCCCCCGTCTAACACAGCAGAGAGAAAAATGAAAGCTTCTGGCTGCTGATTCTGCAAGGACCCGACTTTTAATTCTTGCTTTTAAGGCTCATGAATACTGCTGACATATCATCCTTCTTGGGGGTTAATGAATAATGCCACTGGAACATGAAAATGTTTTGAAACTATAATTAATATAATACATAAAACATTGTTTTTTGAACTGCAAGTAGTCAACCTTGGATGATCTACGTAATTTTGCCTGCATTCTATCAAAGTTCAATTCAATTCATCAACCAGTCAAAATTGAAGGAGTGCCTTACCTTGACTTCCCGTAATGAGTCGAGAAACTTGTCATGGCGGTTGGTGAGCATGTGAAGCTGGTTGCCTGTGTCTCTCTCTGCTTGCTCCTTAGTCTTGGGAATGGCTGTCTGGTCACCTGGTGCTAATTCTATGTCAATTTCTACATCCTAACAGGGGGTGAATGAGGAGAGGAAAAACATGTATTGTTGTTCAAGCTTTGACTTCGTGTTGGGCTGTTTTTGAAAGAACATTTTATCAACAGCTTCTTGATAATGGACGAATGACAACAACAGAGACGATTGTAAAGACGAGCAAAAAGGCACAGCATTGGTCTTTTCTTAGAGCCAGTGTGTAAAAACACCTAATGGGATAATGTGGCAATTTATGTGAGACATGTTGCGAAGTTTCATGCGTCTGTCTGTGTATCTCACCTCCTCCTTGGTCTCAGTGTTTTCCCTTTCGCGAGGCTCCTGCTTGACGTGCGTTGCCATGGCAAAGGCGGCGCGGTCGTGGCTGTCCGCCAGGTTGATGACGTTTGTGATAGATGGCAGCATGGATCCCTGGCAGCTGGTGCCAATGATGGTGTTTCTTTCGCAAACTGCCAGTAACAACTATCAAACACACAAACAGGTGCAGAATGCATAAAGGAAGATTGGTGACAGTTGGTGGCAGGTAACCAGCACGTAGATGCCCGCAGGATTAAAAACCCTTCGAAGCCTGCAGAAAGACCCGAGACCCACCGCTTACCTCTATGCACTGTTTGATCCAGAAATGGCTTCCCATGGCCTCCCAGTTCTGAGAACAGCAGATATACAGTAGCCTCTCATAGACGCGCCGCTTCATCGAGGCATCAAAAACCTCAAAAAACTTGGCTCTGATCACTGGCTGAGTGCAGCGAAGCCCGGAAAGGAAGGCCGGCTCCAACTTTGATGTGATGTCGCTTCCTGAAAGGCTCTCATCCCTAAAGGGGCAAAAGTTTTGTGAAAAAGAATCTGAGATGCCTGTTACGAAAGACGTTATCAAAAATGGGGGGGGGGGGGGTATTAACCCCTGACCTAGAAAATGTGGCCATTGGCTTATAATACAGAGAACAGGACACACAAATAACACTCAGTGCCCCGTGGAGCTGAGCTGTTGGCAGAACATAAATATGCCACTGAAAAAATGCAGGAATTTCAGAAATGGAAAATATTCTGTTTTTACAACTTTTTGAACTACTTCTTATCTTTGGTGCGGTTAAGACTGAAAATTGGGCGAAAGTTTGCATCTTCGATAATAAGCCTGCTCTAACATCACCTACATGACTACTCAAACAACAACTACAATCGTCCCCGCATCATTCTACAGCACTGAATGTGCTCCGAAGACATGATTCATAAAACAATGGAGTGAGAGAGTAGGTGGGATGAAAAAAGGATAACACGGTGCCACAGCTGCATGTTGCTCGTATTTACACCGTCCTCCTAATCACACTTTGGGCTGGCACAGCTGCTTTATCCTTCCATTATCATTACTTGCTGTCCATCATGGCTTTACTGCTCAATTGAAATCTTTTGGCATCAGGATGCGGATACACTGGGCTGATTAAATGTGTAAGTGTAGAAGATGGAAAGGTGATGAGCGCCACAGTTTGATGAATAGCCGGCAGAGGCGATCTCTCGCCTTTGACCACCACCTGGTGGGTGTCCTGTCATGAGCTAGCTGAATACTGATAATACTGTAACCGTATTAAAAATCATGGGTATTATCCATCTTCATCAGTCGATCTTTTCATAGCCATCTTAAATTTTTAACTGTTTTTTTTTTGTTTTCTTTTTTGTTTTTTACAGCTACAATAATTCTAAATTAGTTCCTCCAGTTCCCGAGTATACCAATCTTATTATATTTATTACCAGGTTTAAATGATTGATCTTTCTAAAGCTTTACTGTCATAAAAAAAAGTAAAGGGACGCTCCTGGTGCTTCAAGCTCTTCCTCTTCATCTTTATTTTCCTTTTTTTTCTCCCCCTAACCCAACCTTCTGTGTCTTTTCCCCGCCTCAAACCTCCCCCGACCTTCACTTCTCACGTTAAGATGGATGCAAGGGCGGTGTGGCGTCAGTGGCGTGGCCATTTAGCCATGTGATGAATGACGGTAATTACCTGTAGACGTAATTAACGAGGTCCAGGAACTGGGCGTTTAACTCAAGTTCATCAGGGAATCGCTTCTCTATGTAGGTCATCATCTTCACCAGCAAGATGGATTTCTCACGCAGGTTTGGCATCTGAAAGGAGAAGAAGAGTCGGGTAGAAAGTAAGATAAAGGAAAAAAAATATAATGAACAATAAACAAACACGAAGGTGTGAGGAAATTAAAAAAAAAAAGAAGAAACATAATCTATTCGGTTGTATTTTGCAGCTGCACCTGCCTAGGTCAGCTGTGTACTGCTTGCTCTTCTTCAGCTTAAGAGAAAATGAAGACCAGAGACTCCTCTGTAGGTATTATGCTAATGCTAACCTTACTAGATTGCAAAAATATGCTTCGCTTGTTGTTTGTCCAAAGGTTTCACACCCTTCAAAACTTTGCTGATTCAGTTCTTAATTTACACCTGGTTTTTCTGAGAGGAATTATGCCAGGATCTCTTGAATCCCAGTATTGTTTTAGTTGTTGTTTTTTTTCTCGCTTAATGTCGTTTTATTGTCTCACGCCTGAACAGTCCTCCTCCTTACCTGGTTGGCAGCCATGGGAGAATTGTTTTTCACCCACTCTTCCACGATCTTGACAACAGCACGGAGGATTTTGGGGTCGGGTGACTTCTCGATTAGGGAAGTGAGGATGACCTGGATAAAGTTCTTCCTCATTTCCATGCTCATGACGGACAATCGTGTCTTCACCAGGTCAAGACTGAGCATTATCAGCTCGCTGGTCACTATCAGAATAAACACAGGAAAATATTCAAAGGCAGGGCCGAGACAAACTACAGAACAGCCGCATTTATTTCTTTTCTTTCGCACAATTTCCCCTCACAACTGCAAAGCTGGCCTTAAATAAATTCTAAAGACTTATTTATTCTTTTAAATGGTGGCAGCAGTCAGAACTTCACATTTTCAATACAATCAGGATGGAACTACTAGAGTTAAGCTTATTAGATTACTGAAACGTGAATAATCTTTAGAGGAAAAAGCCTAATGGTCAGAAGGCCTTTGGTCTTAGTGACTAACTGTTCATGGTGGACAGTTAATGTCTGTGTTTCCCGATACAGTCATTAGGGACCCATTTAAAGCACTGATAGCATCTTACAGTCATTACCTCCTGTCTGAAGAGTAGCAACGGGAATTATGCACTGCCAGACTTCCATAAACTTGAAGTTCAGAGAAGTAAATGAACAGGAAACCGAAACAAGTCTTTCTTTTTCCTTTCACCCCCTCACAGATTAATATAAAGGGCAAGTTGTCAAGAGGTTCTGTGTCAAACTGTGACTACCCTTTCAAACCCCACAGCAAAAGAGCACAAGGTGACCATCTGTTGATACAAAAAGAGCAGAAGACAATACAGACTGGGAACCAGAGCTGAGGAACATTCCCCGTGAAAGCACACTATCTGCACAATGGATCTCTGCTGACCACAAGAGCTATTGAGAACACAGCTGGGGCCATTGATATACAACTTTTGATACCGTCTTTCTATGGAAACAGGCACTGGTGGGACACCTGGGATATATGAGCTTTAACAATCTCAGAAAGGCTGCGATGTGAGTGTACATTCATGTCTGTGTTGTGTCCACCTCACACACAGTCAGCTCCTTGTTGGATGTGGGCTGGGGGAAAGTACGAGCAAAAACTCCCCCAATAATGTCAGCCAGGTGTAACTGCAGCCAAGTAGAATAAGTTCAGCTGAAATAGTAGTGGCTATCTAGTGCCAAGTTTGGTGAATAATGGTGACTCAGATGTTGTGAACTCAAAATCTGAGTTAACTATTAAGCAACACATAAAAGACACAGAGGCAGCGGGGTGGACTGTGGGAACGGGACGCAAACCTCAAACCTTGCAAATTTGTGAAACTGCCTGAATTTTCACAAAAGAGCATGTCACTGTTGCTCATATAAAAACTGTTGCATATGCGCAGCATACTGCACATCTTTCCTATGTGATGACTTTTTAAATTACACTTGCCACTGGCTTCCTCACATCTCTCCACTGAATTTATTTACCTGTGCTGGTTTCAGTGACCCCTGGGTTAGCCTGCTGGGGGCTCAGGTGTTCCCGCACCATCTTCTGTAGTGAGCGCATGAACACTGAGATGAGGCGGTCAATGTAGCTGGCATTGTAACTGCAGGCTGACTTCAGGATCATCAGTGTCCCTGTAAGACAAATGAAGGCAGAGGGATAAGAAGTATGGGAAATGGAACAGCTTGACAAGAAGCTTCACTTCTCTGGGGAGAGGTAACAGACACAGACACCTGCAGTCAGCTTGTGTTCATTCACGCAGCTTGATATATATATATATTTTTTTTCCCCCCCTCAAGAGTGTAACAGAGGCAGAAATAAGAATGAGTAATGTTCTTCTTTGTTGCTGTTCCCTGGAGAGGAGACAAATGTTAAAATGTCACCTCCTGGCCAGACGGATGCATCACATCGCTGTGACTTTACTGCAACAGCAGGATACAGAATGCTTTTTTTTTTTTTTTTTTTTTTTTCCTCCCCTGTC